>PVJX010010938.1:0-55143 GCA_004027295.1 Dolichotis patagonum | reverse complement strand
TGGGTTGATGAAGAAATTAATAGAAAATTTAAAAAAATTTTCTGAAGACAATGAAAATGGAAACACAACATCCTCAAACCTGTTAGAACCTATTAGGAAAAGCAGTGCTGTGTCAAGAGGGAAATTTATGTCAATGAACACCTACATAAAAAAAGTACAAAGACCTTGAGTAATTGTACCTCATGGAACTAAAAAAAAAACTCTGTCTAAAATTTATAGATAGAAGGAAATAATAAAGATGAAAACAAATAAATGAAAGAGACTACAAAAAAAATACAAGTTCAACAAAACAAGAGTTGTCAACAAATGTGATCATTGTACTGATAAAAAACAAAAAACGAAAAAAGTATAAATAAGAAAAATAAAGACAATTCAGATAGTAGTGGAGGTGAAAAAAGTAGGCATTACAAATCATACCACAGAAATACAAATCTAATAGAAGACCACCACATAATAGAAGACCCAGGCAAGCGCTGGGTAACCTAGACGAAATTAATAAAATCCTGGACACATATAATCTACCAAGGTAAAATTATGAAAAAAAGAAAGCCCAAAAAGAGCAATAATGAGTAAGGAAATTGAAGTAGTCATAAAGAGTGTCTGGTTAAAACCAAAATGTCCAGGACCTAATGGCTTCACTGATGGATTCTACAAAGCATAAAAAAGTAACATTCATTCTTTCCAAAGTATTCCAAAAGCACTGAAGAGGAAGGAATACTTCCAAACTTACTCTATGAAACCAATATCACCTTGATATCCAAACCAAAGTGTGCGCGTACACACACACACACACACACACACAGAACTAATTATAAGCCAACACAGGCAAAGATCCTTAACAAAATACAGCAAACTGATTTTAACAGCACGTTAAAAAGATTTTTCACTATGACCAAGTGGGACTCATTTCAGGAATGCAAGGATGGTTCAATATATGCCAATCAATAAACATGATATATCATATTAATAAAATGACCCAAAACTATAGGATTATTTCAATAGACATAGGAAAAGCATTTGATAAAATTCAGCACCCTTTTATGACAAAAAAAAATCAACAAATTAGACATAGAAGGAATACAACACAACGTGGCTGCATGCATTTGAAAAACCCATAGGGAATATCATTCTGAACAGAGGAAAGCTGCCAGATCCCTGCAGTCTGGAGCAGGGTGAGGGTAGTCACTTTCACTCCTGCTGTTCAACACAGTACTGGAAGTTTTAGTCAGAGCAACTGGGCAAGAGACAGAGCAAAAGGTTTCCAAACTGGGAAGGAAAAGTTAAATTGTCCTTGTTTACAGACAACATATTCTTACAGAAAACCAATCTGACTCCCACAAAGAACTATTAAGGTTTATCACATGATTCTAGTGGCTTCAGAATACAAAATCAACACTCAAACAAACCAGTAGCATTTATATACTTTAACAGAGAACTATTTGAAAAAAAATTTAAAAGAATCCATTGATTATAGCCATCCCCCAAATACATAAGAGTAAAATTTAAGCAAGAAAGTAAAAGATCTTTATGCTAAAAGCCAAAAAATATTAATGAAAGAAATCAAAGAAGACACAAATAAACAAGATATCTTGAGTGAATGAACTGAAAAATAAAAGTGTTGAAATGTGTTTGCTACCCAAAGTGATCCATATTTTCAATGTAATCCCTGTCAAAATACCAATAATATTCTTCATAGAAACTGGCAAGCAATCCTAAAATTTGTATGAAACTTTAAAAAAAAACTGAATAGGCAAAGTTTTCTTAACAACAACAACAACAACAACAACAACAACAACAACAACAGATCCACACATCATCCTACCTGACTTCAAAATTTACTGCAAAATTGTAGTAATTAAGACACCATGGTACTGGCTTAAAGTAGACACAAACACCAATGGAATAGAAATGTACAGCCTGGAAACAAATCCAAGAGTTTGTTGATAGCTGAATTTTTTTTTAACAAAGGTGGGAAGAATACACAAGTACAGGACAATCGCTTCAATAAATGGTTTTAGGAAAACTGGATATCCAAATGCAAAGAAATGAAATCAGACCTCCTTTTTGTCCCTACCCATGTTCCAATGTCTACTCAGTATGTAAAGGTTTAAATGTGTGCTGAGGGGGTAGCAGAGTGGTAGAGCATATGCCCAGCATGCAGGAGGCACTGGGTTCCACCCCCAGAATTGAGAGGAAGGGAGGGAAAGAGAGAAGGAGGAAGAGAGAGAGAGAGAGAGAGAGAGAGAGAGAGAGAGACTATAAAACTATCAGAAGAAAACAGAAAACAGGGGGAAAGCTCCATGACACCGGTTTGGGAAGGATTTTTTTGGCTATGACTCCAAAGTACAGACAGTAAAAGCAAAAATAGACAAATGAGATTTCACCAAACTAAAAGGCTTCTGCACAGCAAAGGAAACAGAATGAGGAAACAACCTACAGATGGGAGGAAATATTTGCAAAGTATAAATTTGATAATGGATTAATCTCCAAAATTTATAGGGCATTCAAAAATAAAACAAGAAACACTTTATTTAAAAATCAGCAAAGGATCCTGAATAGACATTTCTCAGAAGAAGACATACAAATGGTCAGCAGTTATATGACAAAAATGCTGAGCACTTTTAGGGAATCATCAGGGAAAAGAAAATCAGAACCATGCTGAGGTATCACATCACACCTGTTGGAATGGTTATTATCTAAAAGACAAAACATGACAAGTGCTGGAGAGGTGATGGACATAGGAAACCATGTACACTGTTGGGGGGGAGACACGTAAATTCCCATTATGGGAAACAGTATAGAATTTCTCCAAAACATTACAAACAGAACTTCCCTGTGATTCAACAGTCCCACTCCTGGGTCTATATCCAAAGGCAGCAAAATCAGGTCATGGAAGAGACGAATGATGCCGTGTTCACCACAGCACTGTTGATAACAGCTGAGAAAAGGCAGCAACCTCAGCTCCATCAACTGGTAAATTTATAAAGACAGTGTGACCCATATTCACAATGAAATACTAGGTCCCTAAAGAAAGGAATGTAATCCTGTCATTTGCAAAACGTGGATGGATGGAAATCTTTATGTTGAGTGAAATAAGTCAGGTGCAAAAAGACAAGTGGCGTGTGGTCTTCCTGACATGTGTTATCTATCTCATGGCAGTAAAGGGTGATGGGTGGGGAAAAAAGGGGAGCTGTTGATCAAATATTGTATAATTACAGGTAAATTAGAGGAGTAACAAATGTCCTCAATAGGCAAATAGATAGGAGCAGAATGTAGACCAGCGATTCTCTGTGGCCGGAAGCTGGGCTTATAAGGATGATGGAGGGGAAGACATGAGGAATGACTACAAATGATCATGGAATTTCATTTTGGGATGAGGAACATGTTCTAGAAACAGACTGTGGTAACAGTCTCACAACCCTGAGCAAACTAGAACCCACTGGATGGTACATTTAATATGGATACATCGGGTGATATATGAATTATATCTCAATAGAGCTCTTTTCTATAAGAAAAGATTTCCTGTATTAAAAAAGAGTTTAATGCTCTGCAGTGATTTTAGTACTTGAGTCAGTCAGGAACTCTTAGAAGCCCAGGACTGACTGCTGTCTTGTTCCTGAAGCTAATGCCCTGCAGCCTGGGATACACGCTGCTGACTAAACTCACTGTACTTAAGATGAGTACTAATTTACATTCCCGGGGACAGATAACTCAGCATGCTTGGATTGGACAGTCAGTATTTTCTGGATTTTATTAGAGCTTTCAGATTGATCTAGATTGGATTTATCAATGGGGGAAGAAACGAAATAGTCTTCAAAATGCAAAACCAGGGCAAAGGTTGGGGTGCGGGGATGGGAAGAGGACTTAGATTTGAAGTTGCTTACTCTTGCACCAGTGTGAGTAGCTCTCTTCTGAATAGTTCTACATATTTGGTTTTACTTGAACACAGACAGATAGGTTGAAAAAGTGTAAAGGGCACTGGGTTTAGTGATGTTTTGAGTGGCTTTTTCCAGAGATGCTCTCCGCTTGGCTGTTTGAGTTCTCTGGGAGCTGGTAAAGAAGAAAGGCATCATGAGATGCCCTCTAAAAATCCAGCATCCAAATTAGACCAGTGACAAGAGTGAAACACGCAGCGTAGGGGCCCTAACAGAATACCCTAAGTATGCAGGGCCCGGGTAGCTGGGCGTATCGGGCTGTGTGAGTGAGGCGTGAATGCCAGCGCAGGGGTTAAGAGGAATGGGGTGGACGACACTTCCCAGTTGCCACTATAACTTGTGACCCCATCACCCCATGACAGAGGGTTCCTGGGAACATTTCTTCATCTTCCCCCAGCTCTTTCCTGTCTGCAAATGGATGCATTCGGACTAGTCCACATTAGGTGATGAAATAGCTATCTGAAAAGCAAGGGACACAGAGCGAAGAGGAGGGAAAAGGGAGGGGAACAATGGCTGAGCTCCATTCTCTTCGGCTCAGGAAGGTGAAGAGAGGGCAGATGGGGGGAGTACAGTGAACCACACCTGCTTCCTCACACGTGCTCCGCAAAGCTGACTGGGAAGATACTACTGTCTCGCCTAACACAGGTACATTTTCTGGGGGTTCCACAGCCCTAGTGCCTGGTGGTAGCAATGACCAAGTGGGGCAAGGGACACCAAAGCAGCTGGGCCAGGCAATAAGAGCTTGGAAACAGGGTGGTTCAGAGGAAAAATGGGAAAACAGCTGCAAATTTCCCAGGGTGGAATAGTTGCAGGAATTAGCTAGGTAGGTATACAAACAGAGTAATAATAAAAAAAATAACAGTTTGTCTTTGGGATTAAAAAAAAAATAGCATCCATGTCCAAATACATATTTTTAACACATGAAAGTTCAGCGGAGACATTTCTGATCGATTGTCCAGTTCATGAGCTCATCTGGCATGGAGGAAAGCGTTTCTTTTTCTGTGCAGCGATTGCATAACTCAAACATGGCAAAGCGACCCACACAATCGTTTTGGGCCCATGGAGCTGATTTTCGCAAGCTTCACCACATGCCCCTCGCGGAGAGCTCTTGTTTTTGGTGGATTTGTTTCATCTCCTTTGTGAAAGCCTTGGCGAGAAGGCGGCAAGCAGAAAATCAGCTATTTATAGGCATTTTTGACTAAAAGTGTCTGCTCAGCGTGCCATGGACCGCTTCCAAGAGGTAGGAGAACAGGAAACCATCTAAAAGCACCCCGAAGGCTGGAGGAGTGTTACGGGGGAACGATTTCGCCTGGGAGTCAATTTCAGAAAGCTCAGGTTTCATTTGCAAACAAATGACAGTTACTTTCCCTGACACTCTGAGTTACACAGAAGCCAGTTAAACTTCTGCTAGTTAAGGACAGGCGAAAAAGAAGACAGGAATTCTTCAGGGATTAGAAGCAGCTGGGGTCCTCGAAGGGACTTACAAGGGAGTGTTCCTGTAGGAAGGCTTCTGTGCGTACCTGTCTGCCGCAGGAGTTCTACCCAGGTGAAGGCCTACAGCCAGGGAGGCGGGGGGCCTTGTAAGTGTGGACAGCAGGTCCTGGGTGACCTCGCAGGTCCTGCTGGGCCCACTTGAGGGTCTTTATCATTGCTGATTTCCACTTTTGTAACTCAAAGTAACAAGATCTTTTGCTGAACTTTTCACTCTCAAGAAAGGGTTTCAGGAAATGAAGGCCACCTTTCCCAGTTCTCCCAACCCACTCTAATGAAACTCATGAGGTCGACATGCCGTCTGCTCCGCTAGTGAGGCCCCTTCTAAGGGAAATCAGATCAAGCAAACATAGAGAAAAGTGGTATGGAATGTGAAACACATGGAGGAGAGAGAAAGCAAACTGACTGCTGAGGATTTGTAGCTGCAAAACATTTCATACTGAGCTTCTAATACATGCCTCGATTTGAAATGCAGCTTTTCCCTCCTAAGACCTGGAGCAAAACACAGTGATCCGGTCACCCATTCCCATTTTTTGCAGTAAGGAGGATTAAACCCAGGAACTCTGTGCTGACCTACATCCTCAGCCTTCATTTGTTTTCTTTTTGAGATAGGGTCTTGATAAGTTGCCCAGGTTAGGCCCAGGTTAGTGTCTTCCTTCGTCATCCTCCCAGACTTCTGAGATTACAGGCGTGCAGTGCTGTGCTCACTGGAAATACACAGAAATGCAAGTTTGGAGTAGAAACAGCCCAAAGCCATGCAGGAAGTCAGCATTAATATTAAAGCTTGTAGGCAGAGCATCTGAAGTCCTTTTTCCTCTAGCAATTAGACTCTACTGCCCCCTACAGGAAAAACAGTGAGAAATTAAACTGCAGGTTCCCTAGGATTAGCCAGTTTACCTCAAAGTGAGGTTTTTGGATTATATGTATCAGAATCACCTCAGATCTCTGGAATCAGAAGCTTTGGGGTTTTTGCCAGAAATCCTCACTTTGCATACAGTTTCAAGGTGACTATTTTGCACCTATATTTAATGAAGCTTTACTGCTAAACAGTCAACAGACAGTATTTAATGAAAAATGACCACACGTTTAAATGGTTCTGTACAGGAGCACATGTGATATTGTCACGCTTCCAGCTACCCACGCTGATGCTACTCTGTCATGTTTCAGGCAACATCTCCAACTTTACACACAGCTCTTCTTCCCGATCGCTGGCTTTTTAATTTTAGATGCAATGAGCGGGAGGTGAGCCTGCAACCCTTCGGGTCTTTGACAACACAGTTACAGCTCTGTTCATTTTTATCAGGAAACTGAGCAGAGGGATATTGACTGCCAAGTGGGAGGAAGAAGCTGGAGACAAGCACAGAGCTTAGAGATCACATGTCCAAACCTGAGTCTGCGCTATTACATTTGTGCTCATGTCAACATGGCTTACTAGTCACAGTGTAACCACTGAGATGCGGGAGGGTAAACAACGGGAGGAACACATCTGGGTCTTTTTTTTAAGAAGTTGCAAATACTGCCACATCTCTTGTAGCCACAGAACTACAAATTGCTGAAAATCATTTAGTTCTCAACCATCTTCATCTATTACTAGTGTTTAAACCACAAACACGTGTAAGTCTAGCTCTCAGATCAGTTCCACCCTCTCTGTGCCTCTTAGTGCCTTGACCCCATTGCTTCAAACGACTGTGGAGAGGATGGGTGCTTTGGTCTTTGAAAAGCAAGATCGCCTAGGACGTCAGGAAGTGACCCAGCTGGCCCTGTGCTCTGCTGAGGTTACTGACCTTGCCAAGGTATTTTTTAGGGCTTATTTTCTCACTTTTAAACAGGCAAGTGGGACTAAATAATTTCAAAGGTTTCTTTAATAAGGTGATGATTAGATGGAAGATAAGCACGGGGTTGGGGGAAGATTGTGAATGGGAGACAAACAAGATCCCCTTCCGAGGAGGAGGTGGTTCTGTTATTCTACACATGTCATTTAAAGAAAAAAAGGAAAAAAGAAAAATTCTGCCTTTAATTGTACACCTTAAGACTTTTAGAGCAGGAACGCAGGAGCAGTCAGAGAACAGTGTAATTACAGATTAAACTGTGTTTTTAAAAAGGACAGGGGCAGAAGTTGTTTCCTTTCATGGTTGTTGGATGCTTTCTGGATGTCTCTTTGTATTAAAGGGACCAAAACCTGCTTCACCCTCACACCAGGGGGGCAGGACCCCCCTAGCTCCTCCATACTAATGGTCTGAGTTGAAATTCAGTGTAATCACTGAGACAGAAAAGTTATAAGTTTTCTACGGTAATCTGCGAAGAACTGGTTTCCCCACTTTAGCTTTATTCCTCTTGCATGGGTTATGTGAAAGGCACATTTAAAATGGATCTGAGTCCGTCAGTGGGCACCAGAGACAGCAAATGTGCGTGTGTGTCTTTCAGGGGTACAGGTGCGGCAGGCTCTGCAGATCTGAGGTGATGCCCACCAATCTGCGCACTGCGGACAGGACGCAGTCACCCCCCAGGCCACGTTATTCCGTTTCCCAGTGGGTCTTGAGAATCGCACACCTGAGCCCTGCGGATTCACTCTGCCAGGACGGTGAGCAGAGACTCCAGTCCACACAGAGCAATAAGCCAATGTATACAAACTAAAAGACCAGCCCGTCTAGAAAATCTGGTTTGCACATATGCTCAGAAATCTCTTTGTCTTAGAAAAGGAAACAAAGCATGGCATATTGCTAAACTTTTTTTTTTTAAAAAATAATGTTTTAAAACGATTAGAAAACAAGAAGAGGTCTTTCCTTGGTAATGTGAGTGTTCTTTAAGACATAAAACAGTTAAAAATAGCAGAAATAGGGAACAGGTGAATAGCAACAGGAGGAGTAGAAGATGCGACTTTTCTTATACTATGTTCCCTCCTTTATCTCTTGCCGACTGTGTAACAGTCATTAAATAATTCTTTATATCATTACCTTTTAGTTACAAACACAGAAGACTCGGTTGGAGAATCAAATGGCTTGGAAATCATTCCAACTGGGAATCATTCATTGAAAAAAATTAATGCACTTTCCTACTGTGGTTTTAGTCTCAGGGTTCAGAAAAATGCATACTTAAATATGCATTTACTAAAATAAGGTTTAAAAAAAGTCTCTCCCTATGCTGCAGGGTTCCAAATGGCAGTTAGGAGCCTGCTGGCAAGGGGCAGGCAAGATGGGCAGTGGAACAGATAAGCAAGCTCAAGAAGTGAAGCCACGCACATATGGATTTGCATCTAAGGTAAAAGTATCGAGTCAAATTTCCATATAAGTCACATAAATCACAGTAAAATCATATAACTCTTCATGGGTTTTAGTAATAAATAGAAATCTTATGTTCCCTGAAAGGCAGATTTTTTTCTCTCTACCCAACTTCCCTGGACTATACCAAGAAATGCCCACTATAGGGTACTAGAGATTGAGCCATATAAAGTTTCAGATTTCAACTTTGCAGACTCTACAGATGGTATCCCATGTGACTCAACCTCCCATCAGCGAGCTTTGTGATTGAGGATCTCAGTAATTACTGCTCTTCCAAAATAGGAAAGATGATACTAAACTTAAAGATTTATTCCACTGGACTCTGGATTCACAATATTCCAAGAATGATTGCTGCCTTTGAAACTAAAACCAAAGTGGTGAAAAACGTCATCATGACAAATGAAAGTCAGCTTGGCAATACCACAAGGATCTTTTAGTGGCCGCTGAAAAACCTGAAAGAAGCAGCCAGTGTGTTCTAAAGTTCACAAATCGTTGTGTAATGTCTTGTAATGCAAAGATCTCACATGGACTAAAGATGTGGACACATCCTTTTCTTACAGGATGGTGAGTAATTATCTCAAGTTACTTAATTTGTAAACAAGTAAACTGTCATTTTAGGAGATTGGCAACAGGGGATATGAAGTCCACTAGCCATGGAGAGATCCAGGGCCAGCTTTTCCTTTACTCTTTGCTAAACAGTGTTATATCTTCACAGAGTCAATGGAAGTTCTGTGAGATCAGGGAGTGTGTGTTCATGCAGAAATCCCTGGCTGTGCCTAGCTAAGTGTTCCTGGGTGTGGATGAAAATCTAGTTAGAACAATGAAACAGCTGGCTAACAACTGTGAAGTTTCTTTAATGATGTCCAGGAGGGCTTTCTTGGGACTTTTGATCTTCTCATATCAACTACTGAGTCTTTCTGGGTTCTGCTAACTGTCTTTCTCTCCATTTTTATTGGATATGGGCACTAGCAAGAATTATGGAAAGAGAACTATAGATAAATAGAGAGACTGAGAGACAGAGAGAAAGACAGAGACAGAGAGAAACAGAGAGATAGAGACAGAGAGAGTCTGGCAAGGATTCTGGAGATAATCAGAGATTCCACAAAGTTAGCCCTGGACAGAAATAACTTCATCTTTCTCATCAATGAAAAGCATCTCTGTTAAGTTCAGTAAAAACTAGGGAGAAGACTCTGCAAGCCAAATAGGAAATGCATTCAACAGCCTTGGCATTCATTTGCTGGCTTATTAAAGCAATTTAAATTAAAAACAAATAAAATCATCAGCTAATGTGAGTCACAAAGATTTAGACAGAAGCAGCAAGGAGACACTGTGGTAGCCAAAGTCATGAGCAGAATTAATACTTTCATAAATTTCATACAAAGTGGTTATGAAGTACTGAAGTAGTATTTTTTGAATTGTTTTAAGACCAGAGGAAGGAAAAACTCAGCCAGAAAAAGAAAACTCCTCCGGGACAAGAATGGAAATAATCTTGAAACAGATTTGAAAAATAAACTGCACCTGAATAAAAAAATTCCTGGGCTCATACTTGCTATAAATGCTACTTCAGTGATTTTGGTAGAATCTTACTTAAACAACAGAAAATGCAAAGCAAAAGACAACACTCTCCCCCCAAAACAGAAACTCCCCTCAAAAACCAATCACCCAGAAATTCTGATTTTTCACAGGAACAGTAAGTACCAGGATTCCTGTCCAAGAAAACGGCGGATCCCATTTCGGTCACCAGCCACACAGCGTCCTCCACCAGCACACAGCAGCCCGGAGCGTGCCAGCTACCGAACTCACGGAGCCTCTGTGAGCACACGGACTTGTAGGCAGCTGAGGTCTCCACCCGTTTTCTTGCCCTTGAAACAGACATTAGTTCACTAGCTCTTTCAGTTTTGCCAACCATTATTTAGAGAAGACATAAAATAGCAAAATACTAAAACCACCCTTCCTAAATTGCCTCCCCACCTCCAAGAAAACCCCTCTCAAACCAACAACATACTCATCACACAAAGTAATGAAAGAGTTATACCCAAACCTGGTCAGTGCGTCCATTTCTTGAAACTTGCACACACACTGAAGAAACCCACTCAGCCTTAAAGAGGTCGATCATTTTGCTCTCCTAAAATTTCATTTCTGAGAGTGCTGTCTTGCCAGGCTCTGGCTTGCTTGCTCTCTCTCTCTCTCTCTCTCTCCCTCTGTGTGTGTGTCTCTCTCTACTTCTCCCGGAGAGCGTTTTGTTTCCCTTTTCCTGTTTCAGCTGCTGGATGAATGCAAAAAATCCACAATCTGAAGGGATTTTTTTTCCTTTTAGGTTAACAGTTGGAAATCGAAAATCTTGCTCTTCTGAATGGCTTTCTGTGCCAGTCACTCAACACGTAACATTTATACAAAGAGGCATAAACAGAACCAAGAATTCTGCTTTTTAAAAGCAAAAACAAGACACCTTCTCCCTCTGCCTGCTATTTACTTAACCATTAGCACTTACCCTGAGACGTGCCATAAATGCTTTATTCCAAATGTATAAAAGCCAATCACATCTCAACTGAGAATGAAACAGTTTTAATGTCTTCAAATCCATGTTCCGGCTCCGAACCCTGATACAGAAAGGCACTGGCAGTGGTACAATAGTTCTAAACAGCAGACATCTGATTCTTGACATTTAAAAATAACAATATTGGGGAGAAGAGAGTCTCTCTTTTTTTAAATTAACTTCAAACAGCTTGTGAGTGAGCACACACTGCTGACTGACCGTGCTGACTGGAACATGCAATGATCCCCAGGGAGAGTGTCTGATTTCTAATTCTGTGTCGGGCACAGGATAAATTCCCATAGATGTCTCATTTCCTACAGCATTATGGTAATGGCCTACAGAAAGTTGACTCTAAGCAATGATTCTACAAAGACAGACAGAAATTTGCTAGTGTTTAGATTCTATTATTGGTGAATATTAACTGCACTTTGTTCGGTCTCAAATCAAATCAGGGACAGTCCATGGACAGTCCAGTGAGTGACACTGCATCAGTCACTCTGCTGCTAATTCCACGTCTGTACCCTCTTCGCGGCGTGCGCACACTGGAGCGCAGATGCATGCGTACATTTGTGACGGAGTGAAAACAGGTAACACACTAAAGGGATGCCCTGATTTCTATTTCCGCAGTACTATGGAATTGGATAGATGTGGGGCCCAGTGCTCTCTCCGCCTTCCTGGGCAGATGACTGGGGCTTCTGCACTTAGTGTGTCTGCAAAAGTAAAGCTGTCCTTTACAAAGTTGCTTTGAGTCCTAAATGAGCTATAGATATACATGGCTTCTAAAACATAATAGATGTTGCATCCATGTGGCTTCCGGTCTCTGCTTTGTATTTAGACAGGACAAGGATTGGGCCTGCTCGGTGGGAAGAATTCAGACTCGGAATGCAGGTGAATTGGTTTTGCCCCTCTGTGTTGCTGATACTCTGTGTACCTTTGGGCGAGTTTGTTAACCTAATTTATTAAACCTTGGCTTCTTTGACTGTAAAAAATACTGTCTAGAGTTTTAAAGAGCAAATCAGATGTTCATTTGAGAAACATCTTCTTTTGGAAGACATTGATGAAATGAGAGCCCAAGATCTTCTAACACTTGAAAATTGCTCTAATTAGTACCCTGACATATGGAACTTAGGAGTTTAAAATATGAACTGAGATTGTAGCCTTCTAGACAAAATGCTTCATTTTCAAGCAGAGGAAGGAAGCCCAGATAGCTGGAAGGACAGCTCCCAGCCATGTCAGAAGTTAGCGCAGGCAAGGAATAGAATGCTGTAGAACCTGGTAACCAGGGCTTTGCCCACTAACTATACCTCGTGATGTTGATGTGAAACACATTTGTAAACCCAGCTGCTACACTGGTTGGCTATTAAGCCAATATTACTAAAAAACAAAGACAAAACAAACCTAAAAGCCTCTGCTCCAAATTTGCTTCTAAGAATGAGTTTGTAAGCGAGATTCTTCCTTGGGAGCCGACTTGGGCTGGCTAAGGTATTTCCCGAAAGGAGCTTCTAAAGGACAACAGACTCTCTCTCCATCTCCTCAGTGCAAGGAAGGAGCTGGACCCGGGCCGCAGAGGCGTCTTCTGCTCCCCACCTGGGAACGCATTGCCCTTCCTTCTCTGATTTTGCGGGAACCTTAGCACTCAGTTCTACATTTTGTGTGTTTACCAGCATGCCAGAACCTCCCACTGGGATGTGGAATGAGGATTACTTTTGCCACCCGGAAGCCTTGTACAGGATAGGAACTCAATAAATATCAATATTTATTAAATAAGGTGTGACTTGGAGTTTAGTTTACACTTAAAAGTTTAAACTAACACAATCAGGGTTACTTATTGCCCAATGTAAAGTGGACAATACTAATTTTTCCCAAGTTTTCAACAATCTCGGGATATAAAGCAAGGTATTTTGGGCAGGAAAGTTAGATCAGTTATTACTCAAGGGAGGAAGAGTAAGAACATGGGACTGAGGAGGTATATGTGTGAACCATTGCACTTACAAGTTTTATTTCTCGAGTTGGGTGATGTGTAAATGGACTTTATCTTATTATTTTCCTTATACTTTTTTTTCAAATATTTTATTTCAAAAACTAGTTTAACATGATTCTTTTTTTCCCCATTTCCCTACCTTTCCTTCAGCCCTGCTCCCCTCCTTATTTATGAAATCTTCATTTCCATTTTGTTCCTTATTTTCTCATCATTTTTAAAATTGTGTTAAATATGAATATAAATTCCCTCTGATAAATGTGATCACTAAAAATACCTAAAATGTACCAATAAATGCAATTTAAAAAATGTACCAATAAATACATTAAAAAAAAACTGGCTTAAGAGAAGATAAATTATTTGAACATAGAATTTCCATCTTTCTCCAAGACAAGTATTCTTTTCAAAATACTTTTGGGGTGGATGACGTTTAGGTGCTTAATGATTTCTAAATCTTTTATCTGCATCTTTATGTAAGCTAAGATAATTGGGTTCTAGTTCCACCTCCACCACACACTACTAGTGGAACCCACTATGCCTCCACCTTCCTTTGAGGCTGCTTTTCTCTATTCTAAGTGGATTAAATGATCCATTTAGCTTGAACAGTTTTCAGTAATTTACTAATAAGTGCAGTAATCTCACAATAAATCAGACAACTTGCCTCTGGTTGGAAACACTGAGCCTGGAGGTGTGAAAACTACATACAGCCTTCTTCTAAACATCAGGAGTGGGCTCTGGCCTTTCCTTACCTAGGCACTGTCAACCTGGAGTCTTCTCGGGACTTGGGGTAGCACTGTCAAGGGAGCCTTATCTGTGAGAAGGAGTCCAAAGAGGGCAAAAAGAGGCACATCTCATGGTAAGAATTTTTCCTTGCATTTCTTCTTAAGCTGGAAGTGTCATATTTTTAGAGTCCAGTATTTTTTTTTCTTTTTTTAAAGATAGAGATAGCAGGAAAGAACAGCGTAAAAATACTCTGAAATAAAAATATGTGCTAGTCATTCGCATGGAGGGTTGTGTCTTAGGAAAAATTAAAATGGTGGAGGAAAGACGTAAGGAAGACAGCCCACGCCCACTCCCTTATTTTTACACAGGTGCGACCTAGCCTCAGTGACCTGGAGACGGAAGGGAAAACCACAAGAAGACCTTGCAGAGAAAGCGCAGCCTGCTTGGGTCTTGCCTGTGTGGGATTTACACGCTGACACTAACTGCATCTCACTGTGCGGATGCTCCCGCCTGCCCCCATCCTCCTCTTCTGTGTTGTCCTGGGCCTCTGCAGCTGTGCTCCTCAGGTCCCAAACTTCATCATCCAGCTGTGCGAGGCCCCAGCGATGGGGTTGGAAGGGGCGTGGCTACTGCTGGTGATGGTCATGACCATTACAGTGGTGGAGATGCAGACCAGTTTCCTCAAACTAATAGCTTCATGCAGAATTTTACAATTAAGGGAAAAAATTTAAACCTGGAATAGATCTAATTAAACTCTTTCCAAAACTCCCAAGATCATTGTTTACTTTTGAAAAAAAAAGAGTTGGGTTTATTTTAAAATTCTTTGCTGACTACACGCCCCTCTCCTCCCCATTCCGTGACTGCTCAGACAAGAGAGGAATAAAGCCGGGCGCAGCTCCCTGCCTTGGTGCAGGAGGCTTTGCAAAGCAGTCTCCCGTCTTGTAAGGTAGCTGGACGAAGGTGGTAGCATGTGTTGCCTTGCCTTTGCCTAGCTGGAGCACTCAGTCGCTGAGCTGCTAACTAATTTGCTCAATTCACACCAACCACAGCCAAACCCAGGACCCAGGAGAAAAGGCCACGCAAACCAGGTCCGATTTCTAAGCATCCATTCCTCGACATAGAAATGGTACCTGCAGATACTGGCAGGAGCGTTCTTGTTGACACGACTCGGACTTCACCATGGCCTGGTCCACGTTCACAGAAGCTTTCTGGTAAACCTCGCGGGCCCGACTCACGGTGAGCGTGGAGGACCAGGCGCTCTTCTTCAGCAGGGGGGCATCCAGGTTCACGGGCAGGTTGGCGCAGGTGGCGCACTTGACGTCACTGTTACTCCGGGAGGCCTTGACCGCCTGCTCGCTGAGGGTGTTGTAGGCCTCCACGAAGTACTGGGAGGCCGACCGGTCAGGGCACCTGCCCATAGTCATCACGCCCGAGGGCGTGTGGTAGATGCACATGTCGCCGTCGAGGTTGTCGTCGGAGCTCCACCAGCCGGGCGAGGAGGTGGAGGTGGGCGTGGCGCTGGGCCGGGCTTTGGGCTCCGCCCTGCGCTCCTTGCCCTTGCTGCGCTTGCCGCCGTACCTCCCGGGCTGCGTCTCCTCGGGGCTGGCTTTGCCTCCGTTGACGCTGCCCTTGGACGGCCCCTCCAGGGAGTGCGACTTGGTGAAGAGCTTCTGGACCGAGTGCACCAGGTGCCGGATGCGCCCCGGGCTGTCGCTGCGGTGCTCCACGGCGGTGCGCTTGTACTGCAGCGTGTGGTAGCCATCCCGGTTGAGGGGGAGCTGCCTCTCGAACTGGTCCAGCAGGTTGGCGGGGATGCGGTTCGCCTTGGCGGCCAGCGTGCGAGGCCCCAGCGCGCACTCGTCCTTGAGCTCCTGCTGCGAGGCGTAGTGCCTGCGGGGGAAGGTGCTGCTGGCCAGAGGGTCGCCGAAGGGGCCTCCGCACTCGGCCTGGAAGGAGTTGCGCTGTGTGTAGTAGGGGTGGTCGGCGGGGTGGTGCTCCACCGGGCTCAGCAGGTACGGCTTGCGGTCCGAATGGTGGGACAGCGAGTCGCAGGCCGTGTCGCAGGGGATCCCGTGGTGATGGCTGCGGCTGCCAGATAACCCTTTCATTGCTGACGGCGGGCAACCGCGGGGGGCATGGGCACCCCGTCCTTCAGTTCTGGACCCGTCTTGGGAGAAGGCCTGATGGAATGAACAAGAGAGGAAACATGGTTAGTGCTTCCTGGGTGCCCACACTGCCCATTTGGGGGTGCGGCCTGCCCTGGGGCTGGGTTACAGGCAGAAACTAACCGCCGTCTCCAGAGCAGCTGCACCGCACTGTGGGGAAAGGTATGGACAAAGGAAAGCGTAAGATGCCAAATGCCCAACAACTTATTTGAAGGAGTATGTTACGGTTTTAGATCTAGAATGTCCCCCAGCGGTCTCATGTATTCAGAGATGGGGCTTTTGGAGGGTGACTAATCGTGAGCGTGCTGTATTTATCAGTGGATTTATCCATGGAAGACTTCATAGATGAATGTACTGTCAAAAGGAGGAGCCTGGCCAGAAGATGGGGTCCACTGCAAGCCTGATCTAGGAGGGTGTCTTCTCCACCCTTGCTCCTCCCTCAGTTCACTCCTTCTTGACTGCCATGAGATAGCAGATTTCCTCTGCCGTGCCCTTGCACACGCTGTCCCACCTTGCAGCCCGTGTAGCATAGACTGAATGTTCTGAACTGTGAGCCAAAATAAGCTTCTCTTCTAAGCTATGGATGTCAGGTATACTGCTCTGGCCAAAGGACAGTGATTAACGCAGAGTAACTCTGTCTTTATCATTCCAATAACAATGTCTCTCTCTTTTACTTTGCTGACTTTATCCTAAACTATTTGTTAACCCTAAAGCTTCCATACACAGGTAGGCACCTGTGGAAAGCCTTTGCTGGCAACCCTGGCAGAGAGAACCTGGTCCTTTTGTGCCACCTAATGCACACTTCACAGAAACTACACGATTGTTTTTGGCTTCCTCTTCCAGCTGAAGTTCCTTCACAGCCAGGTTTCCTGGCACTTTTACGATGCCCTGCATAGCACTGAGGTGGCCCTGGAGAGATAGCAAGCACTCCCTAAATGGGCGCAAAAAATGGGAGTGAAACACAAGGTGAATGAAGGAAAGCCAATGCACTTTACATCTTTAGGCGATGAATTTCTATCTTTCGACACAAGTTTTCTGTTTGGAATTTTGTAGGAACAATAATAGTGTGCAAACATGGGCCCCCCAGTTCATCAGCATTGAGAGAAGTAAATGTATAGCAAGTCAATCTGAGATGGAGAGAAAATTTTCCAGTTTCTTCTGGTCATTTGAGGGTCCAGGGCATCCTCGAAGCAAGATAAGTGCAGGTAAATAAAAAGTGGGCTTGAGTTGACTAATCTGAGGATCATGGCATCTCTCTTCCTGGTTATTAAGGTTGGGATCCTAAATGTCCACAAATGCCCATTTGTTGAAGGCTTGGTCCCCAATCTGTGGTGCTACTGGCAGGTGGTGGGACTTAGGAAGTAGCCCGGGTTGGAGGAATGTAGGTCACAGAGGTGTGCTCTGGAAGGGGACGGTGTGACCCTGGCCCTTCCTATCTCTCATTTCCTGGCCACTCCGAGGTGAACAAGTCTCCTCTGCCATGTGCTTCCATTGTGATGTTCTGCCTGCCCGCAGACCCAAGCAACAGGGCCGAGACACTGCAGACTGAAACCCCGAACCATGAGCCAAACAATCCTTTTCCCTTATTATGTTTATTCTTCTCAGGTATTTTGTCACAACACTGGGAAGCCGACTAACACACTGATTTAAGATTTCTGATTAAATTTTCATAAGTGATAGCAAAATGCTCACAGGCAAGGTCTTTGAGAAGTATCCAGGCGTGTGGGTGGAAGACTAGGTCTAAATTTCAGACCAGCTTGAAGGAGACCTGCAGAACCCCATGGTGGGAATTCATGGCAAGCTCTGGTCTTCCCCATGCTTCAGTAACAGACATTTTTGGTTCCACGGGGCAGAGTATCTTCTTTTGATTCTCACTTGTGTTACTCAGGTGCCTAATGAGGTCCTATTAGAGCTCATTTTTTTTTAAAGCTTATCACAATACAAAAATTTTCATAATATAAACTGTCCTGGAAACACATGACTTTCCAAAACATGACAGATGTTATTTTAGATATTTAAAGAGAGAAAGATAAATGGATAATTGGTTAAACAATAAAACACCGACCTGTGACTTTATGAAGAAAGACAGGGACTCTTGAGCAGCAAGGTCTTGTCTACTTTATGGGACACCCTGCATCTGTGGGCTTATGACAGTGTGGGCGATCTCTGTCCATGCTCTGTGAAGCTCTTTTCCTCCCCCACTCTCTCACTCTCTGGACTAATAGTTCAAGACAATGGACATGAGGCTTTAATCACTGGAGTCCTTTAAAATTAGCCTCCTACCTGAGCTTCTGAGGGTAGAGACTTATTTCACCTACCTACCTAGCGTCTAGCAAAGTGTCACCCCATATAATGGGGGGAACACAGTAAACTACTTATGCAGTGACTTAGTTCATTAATGCAAATTTTCCAAAGTGATCCATGCTGTGATGTGAGTAGCATCTGCTCAAAGAAACATGGTTATGTGGCCAGGGAAGGGCTAGACCCAAGGGAAGCTGTCTGAGAAGCAGTAGGGACGACCTCAGTGGTTTTCAGAGTGAGTCAAGAGGTAGGCAGGTGAGCGGATGTTCCTTCTGCAGGAACATTTACAGCATCCGAACAAGGGCCTCTTGGTAGCCAGAGTTCCTGTGATTAATATCCCAGCTTTTGAGGTTCTACCTGCCTGGAAGTTAAAGTCTGGGGAGTTTTCTTGGCTTCATGACCACTTGATACCTACTCAGAAGATCTGTAAATCAGTGTCTTTGTAAGCTTTTTTCCCATGATTGTGATAAATACATCAGATAACAATTAAAAAGAGGAAAGGTTTATTTTAGCTTGTGGTTTAAGAGGTTTCAGTTTGTGGTCACTTGGCCCTGTTCCTTTGGGCAGCATCGCGGAGGGAGCACATGGTGGAGAGGCTGCTTGCCTAATGGTGAGAGAAAGGAAGGTATAGGGTCCCAGTGTCCCTCCAAGGCCATCCCCCAAGGACCTCACTTCTTTCCCTAAGACTTGCTTCTTAAAAGTTCTACCACCTCTCAATAGTGCTGCAAACCTTTAGTGCGTGGCCTTTCAGAGTTTGGGCTATCACAATAGGAAAAGCTATGAAGACAAAGCTTCTCATGGGGAGACACTCATGAGAAAGGGAAAGCTGGGCTATTTTCCTATGAAATTATGACCCTAAGAGCAGGATGCGATGAAGAGGTATTTAAGAGACAAACACCTGTGTTTAGCAAAATATGGCCTGAAGTGATATATGGGAAAGTCTGTCTCCACAAAGCAGGTCCTACTGAAGGCATTTTTACCTTTTGAATGTGGATTTAAAAACAAAACAGTAATTCAGCAGGTTTATAGTCACATACTAAGGCCTATGATTACGCAGACTGGAATCTCAATATAAAATAACAGGGATATTGCTTCAAACTTTAATTTTAAGGAGCTAGGGCTTAGGTAGATATTTTGTACTAAATAAAATGTGAAACCGGCAAAGGCTGAAAACATGAATTATACATACTTACTCCAAAATGTACAAGACTATTTTAAATGGGTATTCAATAATTATCTTTAAGATATGAGCAGCATTTTATGAAGGGTCATGTCAGCTTAGGACAAGCAGAGCAAATGAGGAGGACATTATGATCAATTAAGGACATTAATGATAAATTAAATGATGTAACTCATGATAATTTCCATAAACTAAACACAGACAGTATGATAGTTACTAAAATTTCAACATAGTGAAGAGTACCTATACTTTCTTAGGGCATAAGAAATTGTACCAAGATCCGTAAGTTTGCTTGCTTTCTTGTTAATATTTGAAAATTTGGTCTTTTCCCCCTATTTATATGGGCAAGTAAGGTCATAAAAATGCCAGTAAACAATCATAAACATTTGTAGATGCTGTATTTTTGTCAAGGTCAGGTAAATGACTCAGTAATACACTGGTTCTTTCTGTAGATAGTTGTAACTTTTTTCTACCCGCTTGTCATTTTCAAAGGAAAACGTCCATTTGCAATGATAAAGAACAGCAACCTATTCGGTGGCTTCCTGAGGAGCAGGGGTAGCTGCCATTGATAACGGCTAGACAGTCGTCCCTGAGGTCTACACAGAGTCTTGGTATTTCTGGTCTCTTCTTCATTTTCCTGGGCCTGACTCCGAATGTCCTTTGCCAGCACATTTCTCTGTCACTTCTCTTTCCTTCTCCTAATAATGTTTGTAAGTGACCTCCATGGCCACCAGCGGCATAAGTTAGAGGCGTTCGCTTTACCCCCAGTCAGCAGCTCACAATCTGCTGCTCCAAGATGACCAAAGGCATTGCATGCATCCCTGCCGGCCACAGGCTTAGGATGTGTGCGAGAGGGGCATGGGGTCGCCGTGAACAAAGCTCAGTGGCGATTCTCCTTATTTTGCCCATTCTTAGAGGAAAGCGGCAGGTCGCTGAGTTTGACTTCAGTGAGCTACCATAGTTTCCAAAGATGGAAAGAAACACTGCCCTTTCTGCCTTTAAGGGGCATGGAGTGCGGTCAACATGCCTTCATGAGGGTTTCCATGGCTACCGTGATCATCCCTAATTTTTTCTTTTTCACGATGACTTTAAAATTATGCTTTGTTGTCCTCCTAAGTTCAATGTACCATCAGGTCACTTGTCCTAATGTTTGGCTCCCACAGTCTCTTGATGGCCTTGGTGACCAAGAGACGGATGCAGCGTGTGAGAGGCCCCGCAGCCTTACAGAGCCCCCCACTCCTGGGGAGGCGCCGCTGCACACAGGATGACCAAGGTGAGAAAGACCAAGTACTGCAGAAGGGAATTGTCAAGGCCGGCAATGTAGGGGACCCAAGGAAACAAACAAGCAAACCGCATCCTAGAAGATGTGACAAGGGGAAACAACCTTGCCAAGGTGGCCAGGCTTCCTCCCATGCTGATGTGTGCACGTCTTTATCTAGAGCAGCTGTTCTTGATTTTTCTTTTCCTGCGGAGGGAAGAGGCAGCTGAACGCCTTTCCCTGCCTCACGTAGGGCTGACAGGTGAGCAGTCACAGTTTGCGTTGGAAAGGAGCTGGCGGCGGAGGCAGCCGGAAGAGGAAGTGTCCTCCTCTTTTCAGAGTCAAGTCTCATGACCTGCCTGCTGTCACAGTCTACTAAGGAGAAAGGAAGGACGCTCTTATCACAGAGTACAAAGCGGATCCTGAAGAAGGACCACATTTCCCAGGCTTGGGATGACCGCAGGTGACTACTTATGACTAATGGAATGTAACTGGAAATGGCCCATGCGGTTTCTGGGAAAGATCTCCAAAGTGGAGGCCATACTCTCCTTCCCTCCCTTCCTGGCTGGAACAGAGATTTGAGGAGCTGGGTGAGCAGCAAGCTTGTTCCAGGAGGAGGAAACAATAGTCAGAGGAGGGAGAGGAGCACAAAGCAAAAGTGATGGCCCCTGTGGAAGACCAGACCAAGCGGGCCCCAGGTACGTCCACAATTTTTTACATGCAATGAAACGGACTCCTATTTTGTCTATGCAGCCATTGATTTGCTTTCTGTCACTTTGTTTCCTGACACTCGCATCTGAGCCTAGTCCTGAGGAGGACGGGGGCTGTGCCGAGCTCTGCTGGGGTGTACTCCACTGGGCACAGCCATGCATGACCCAAGGGCGTCTTTGCTTGTCCTTAGAGAAAGGATTGAGGGCAGGGAGCAAGAAGTTCAAAAAGCAGCGGTTACTTCTTGCTGGGGAAGTGGATGGGAGAATCTGGAAGAGAGGAAGGAGCCCTTTGCAACCAGAGGACGGTGCTTCCCACGTCCAGCCTCTGACCCTCACAGGCGTGCTCCTAGCACAGGCCGAATAGCGATGGGCTTCTTCTGCAAAGAACACTTCGCGCCGAAGAGCAGGTTTTTATGAGTAATGTTTCCCTCCACTTATGATAAAACCCAATAACATGGAGACCGAGAATGATGACAGATTGGATCACTCAACAAGCAAACGATGTTAAATAAACTTATTTTAAGTAAAGAATGGATCTCAGGAATGCACTTTTAAAAATGAGGCCGTGGCATTGTGGGCATTAACAGAGGCGATGATGTGAGTAAACACTGCCCAAAGATCACTTTGGGATGTGATTTGAATTACAGGTGTCAAGGGTAACTGCACACCATCTTCTTTTGTTTTCCAGGCTTTCTTACTTGAAGATTTTCACGCGTTGTTGCTATGGCTGAGTGTCTGCCCCAGGCTTCATCTGTGAGGAGCCTTCACTTTTAAGAGGCAGGGCCAAGTCTCGATACTTCCTCCCCACCATCCTGCTTCCCGTCTCTTTATGGGACCTCTCCTGCTCCTGCTGTAGTGGTGCCATCAGCCACAAGGTGATGTAGCCAAAGGGCCCCTCCTGGAAACTGGTACTGTGTTATTTAGAGTTTCAGGCTCCAGAAGTGTGAGCTAAATAAACTTCTTTTCGTTATAAGGACTGAGCCTCAGGTATTTCATTATAGTAACAAAACTGGACTAATACAGTTGTGCACTTAAAAGCACAGAAATACTATTAGAACACTTGAATAGGCACAGCCTGAAATATGCCAATTATATTACTCAAAGCACAATGCCAAGCCATTTTAGAGTTGCAGAATGTATTTTGGCTTTTCATAACATTAATTGCTACCCTCATCATCTGCAGTTTTGGTTTTGTTTGTGAATACCTCCTTCCATCAGCCTGCTCCTGCGAATAGAGGTATTTGGAGCTATTTTCCTTTGAAAGGACACGAAATTGTACAAAAACCAAAATGAAACAACAACTTGAACCTTCTCCAATTTGGTCACAGTAGGGAGCATAATTACAGTCACCTTTGTCTCCATACAAAGCTTGAAAAAAGTACTTGCATAACAGTTTTTGAAAATAAAGCAGTAGGTTATAGTCTCCTGAGAAATGGTCAGTAGAGCATGGTTACTACTGGTGTGTACTTATCACTGGTTGACCCAAAATGTCCTAGGACTTAGGAGAGGATTTTCATGCATAGATAATGCAGGTAGAAAACTGTAAAGCACTGTTACATTCTTTTGTATGGAGACAGGTAGAAGTGACAGTCCCGAGTCTACAGGAGCATGACTTGGAATTGTTCTTCTTGCTTTCCCAGAGCAGGGTACATTACCTCAGCTACGGCTCCAGATGGGTTCCCGTGGGTGTCAGCTAAGAGAACGGGGTCACCATGCCCACCATGGCCAGTAATCCTTCTGGAGGCACCGTGGGAAGGAGGATACCTTATCTTATGGAGGTGCAATTGATGTGGGCAGAATATTCAATAGCAGGCAAAATTATCAGTGTTTATTTAAAAAATATTGGGAAAAGTTTGGAAGCCATCGGTGAATCTGAGAGATTCAAGGAAAATGGCAGACTAAACCTCTTCAACAGGCTCTCAGGACAGCCATGCTGAAAGCGGGGATGGTAAAACAATGACAACACCACACAACTTGAGGCGGTGGAAACAGCCTCTGAGGCAAAGCAAGTTATTTTTGTCTGTGTCTCTCCTAGCTGAAGAGTCTTGAGAACATGTTCTGGCCTATTCTAGACAAGCAATTTCACAGCCAGATTACAGATACATTTACCTGAGTCAAATTTTCTCTTATAAAGTACTTTTTGCAAATACGCTGTTATTTTTCTTTTATGAAGTTTTGTACAAATCTACTGTGTATAGAAGCCCCAAGAGTCTCCACAAGGAGGCCGTTTGTGGTAGCTGTGTAGCTGACACCTGCTTTTGGGAAGCCCTTCCCTACCCATGGGATCTGCTGAGGGTGTTCCCCCAAGCTGGGAAGGCGGCCACCACGTTCTCTAAGCTCACGGAACAGGGTCATCTGTGGAGAGGTCTAACTGAGCTAATCAGGTGCGCAACCTGGGAGATTCGGTGGGAGCATCTTAGAGTCACTGGATCCTGGGGGGCTTATTCGCCAGGTCAAGGGGAAAGTGGACCCTGTTAGCAGCATATGAAGCCAGAGTTGCCTGCTGTGAAACCACAAACAGGACAGGCCAAGGGCACTGCAGAGGAAGCAGTGCAGAGAGGGGAGAGGAGTCAGCCCAGAAGCCATGCGGCCCCAGGGGAGGAAACAGAAATGTCTAGTCAGGCTGGCTTCCCTCCCTGTTCAGAGTGGCTGAAATCCTGAAGTAATCTGCAGGTGGAGGCAACCACGTTGGCCTATGAGACTTACTCATTCGAGGAAAGGGGACCCGTCTTCACAGCTGGGGAGAGGACAGCTCACTATCAGCAGGGTGGTCTACACCCAAATGAGACCCAGTGTGATTCAGCCTCACAAGGACCCCCCATCAGGATCGGTGGAAGCTGGTTTAGGTGTTATGCACTCATTCTGATTTTGCATTCCGTCTTTCAAAACCCTCACCATGGCTCGCCTGCATGAGAAAGAGGCCATCAGACAGCACGGAGGAGGGTGGAGGAGGGCAGGCTCCCCCGGCCGCCATTTTTAGCACCCCGTGGAATTCAGTTTGGCTTTCTTGGCTTCTGTAGTGGCTGCTGTTAATGGCAATTAGATTCCTAATCCCTCAAACACCGCTCCTTCCTTCCACTTTCATCTTCCCATAATTTTTAAAGTGCCTCATTGCTTATCAAGCAATCCGACTCCTTCTTAAGATTTTCCATTTAGGCTTTTCTTCTCCTGAAGATTTCTACTCTCAATTTTAAATTTTAAACAAACGAATTCACTACAGAGAAACTTCCTGAAAGCAGCTTTGCTGCTGCAGAGACAAAAATATTTGAGACTTAAAGCCCTTGGAGGAAAGTTTCGACAGATAGAGTGTTACCTGTGAGGCCGGAGTCAATATATGCTTTCAGTGTCCTGGCCTGAAGGCAAATCGAATCGATGCCCATGAATTTAATTCACTGGCTCTTTAATGAAACTATCGTTTAGCTTTTGGATGGCTCAAAGGGTGATTTCGTCCTTTGCTGCTGCTTCACCTCCTCGCTCTCCAGTTCCATCAGTCCTCATCCCCCCTTGCTCCCTAACTACAAGGGACACAGCAGGCCAAGCCTTGCCTCACCAGCTGCCGCAGTGTCCTTTCTCTTGGACCCTTCTCTGTGTCCCCCATTGGAACATACAAACCAAGGGCCGAGGCTTCCATCTTCTGGCTTTTTTGCAGTGTCCGCTGAGTGTCACTGGTATACGAAGGACCCCGTGACAAATTCCCAGAGTCCAGTCTCGGGCTCTAGTCCCTAAGCTAATTAGGAATCGTATCCTGGTTCTCCTGCTATGCCACGCCCCTGAACTCACTTATTATTTCTCATCAGTGACTTCATTGGAAAGAGAATGACGGTGACCAAGGAACAGAAAGTGAATAGGAAGGAACGGTCTCCGTGTCTCTAGCCAGCATCTTTATCAACACGCCTGAGCACCGAGGGACCGGGCAATGTGGACCATTGGAAATGCATGACCTCGTACAAAGCAATCCTCTGTGAACACTTTTTGTGTTCTTTTAATCCTTTAAAATAAAAAAATTTAAAATCCAAAAAACAAAATAATCCTCCATGGTAGCACAGGACTGTGCTCCCTTATCCACAGAGGACTCACCCTGCAAGACCTCGTCAGATGCCTGGAACCCCAGGTATGCTGTTTTTTTCCAACACAGACATCTATGATAAGGCTATAAATCAGGCAGAGTAAGCGATGAGAACAATAATGTACTCTTTTAAGTAACCTCACCATGTGCCTTTTCCTATCCTTATTGCGAACCTCCACCTTGTCACGTAAAGGAAGCTCTTTAAGGCTTCTTTGCAGCATATCAGAATGGACAGCGTCACACTCTTGTGCTTAAGGGCCCCGATAAAATAAAAGAAGGGCTACTTGAGCAGAGGCATAGTTATACCTTCACAGCCAGCCGGGTAACTGACAGCTAACGGGAAACTAACAGGCAGGTTGCAGCTACCACATGCACACGCTGGGCAAAGCGACAATTCACCCCCTGAGAAGGACGCAGCAGGGCTGGGAGAGATTTCATCACGTGTCGTAGAGCAGCACACAAATGAAAAAGCATGAATTGTTCACTCATGGAATTTTCCATTTAATATCTTCAGATCATTGTTGACTGGATAAAGGTAACCATGGAAAATGAAACTATTGACAGAAAAGAATAGTGTATTGTCTGCATTAATATAAAAATAGATTTTAAAAATCTAAGTAACTTGTCTGCGATCATACAGATAGTGCATTTGGATGGCAGCATGCTCTTAATTATGCTGTAATGGCCGTTCTCATTACTTCTAACACACACAGACACACACACACATAGACACACCTTTTCCATCATAGTAAAATTTTTAATATTGTCTTAGTTACTTTCCTCATTGCTTGGGCAAAATACTTGACACTCATAAATTAAAGGAGGAGATGTTTATTCAGATCGCAGTTTATGGAGGTTCCAGCCCATAGTCAGCTGATCCAAGGTACAGTTTCATGGCCAAGGGGCATCACAGAGGAGAAAGCGCGGCAGGCAGAAGGCAGCCAGCAGCGGCAGTGGTGGGCAAGTCCACCTAACTTCTGTCCCTTTCTCTTCCATCCGGCTAAAACCTTGCTGCCACCCACACCCGGGGTGAGGCTTCCATTCTGCATATCTATCTGCATCCTAAACCCATTTATTTGTCACACACCCTGAATCCCAGCATCACGCACCCAAGATCCAGCCACCTCAAAAAGCCCCCACTTTTGGGGGCACGAGGCTTTGCATGGACATGTCAATACAAGCCATTGTTACCATATCACATCCTTTGCTACCTTTACCTTTTTCCCAGGCCCCTACAGCCTTATGAAATAATCTAAACCTTTTGATATGACCCAAAGGTGGGGCGTTGGTGATCTGTGTTCTCACCCTTTTACCCCACGGTCCAGCGATCCGGATTCCTTACTTCACCTTCCTGACTAGGTATGAACCTAGCCTCCTCCTCAAAGATTCCCTGCTGAAGGAAACATGGAAATAACAAGCCACATCTAATTTGCAATCTAGCTGAGAAAATAAATCACATCAACCTGAACAATCAGAGAATAATACAAGTAGGGATCTAATCAAGCATTAGGCCATGGGTACACGCTGCATATGGAATGTGCCAAGTAAGAAAGATTGGAGAAAAGAAGTCCAGGTGATGCAAAAAATTAAGGAGTGCTAAGACACCTCGGTTTAGGAGGCTGAGCTGGTTCAGAACAGCACAGGGGTCAAAGAGTATGGAAGGTCTGCTTTAGATTCTGGTCAGCTCGAAACACTTCATCTGTCTTCTGGTTTTTTGAAGGCAACCCCTTTGACCTCAGCTGTAGTCTCTGATGCTGCTCTTCTGAGGTGAGCCGAAATTGCCCGAGAGCCACAAGCTTGACCTTGTTTGTCCTTCCACTGGGGTCCTTTCCTGCTCGGCCTTTAGACATTGAGCCCCCGGCCTGGGTGGGGGCATTTGCCCTGGCTTTGGCTGTCACTAGGAAGATGGTAGACCTAAAGGCTCTCAGAGAAAGGTGCCCGGGGTGCCCCTCAGGTTTTAGGGTTAGCAAAACCACAGGTTAACATCTGCTTTCCATCTCGAGAACACCTGTTACTCTTGTCGGATGAGTTTGTTTTCATAGCAGCCAGCATGTGCACCCCCACGGTGGATGCCACATGGTAGCTGGAGAATTCATGGTAAAAAAGGGAAAGTTTCCATTACTATTATTGTTGTCATTTGCTTTTATTCTGCTTTCATTATATTCCCTTAGCTCCTCATTGCATTCCTTTACATGACATATGAGATATCATATATCACTTAAATCCTTTGTGGAAGCAAGTTCCCGTACGGGTGGCAAAATTTCCATCTATCCAGACAGCTCCAGATTCTGCAGGATATGAATGGTTTGTTCATATGTATCTTTCCTTCCCTGGATACTATCAATTGATCATCACAGTGATTCTCAAACTTGAGTGAGGAATGGGATTAGTGGGGCAGCTGGCTCAGGACCAGATTGCTGGACTCGCCTGTGGAGCTGGCCTTTCTTACAATTTCCCGGATGTCTCGGAGGCTGGCCACGTTTTGAGAACATTTGAACTGGATTCTTTTCCCAGAACACACACGGCCTTTTCCTGCAGTAGGTTCAACACATGCCTTTCCTTTATTCCCCAGCCTGGTTGAAACTTTTGGGGGGCACACTTTGTTGAATCCAGTAGGCAGGGTCAGCATATCCCTCAGTCTTCTGTCCCAGGGCTTCCACAGGGCCCTGCACATCCCTGCTGCCCCTCGTCCCCCACAGGCAGATGTTCCCCATGGGCCACGCCTTCTGCAGGGCACCCCCAGCTTCCTACCAGCATTTCCTGGGCAAGCCCCCTAAACACAGCAGGAGCTCTGTCAGTGCTGGCCCAGTACATACACGGGAGGAGATCTCGGGCTTAAGAAAGGAAATATTTTCATGTACAAAGTGTGTTAATCTATAAACGCATGCACAATCTTTGCACGGGGTGTCATGTGAATTCATGTGGGCACTGCACTAGCTGAGACCCTGTGTGACCCACAGAACTGGATCAGTGACCAGGGTGAATCGCTGAAGCCCCCTTCACCGCCTCATCCACCCACGAAGCAGCTGCGGGGCCAAGGATGATGATGTTTCCTCCTCCTCTTCCTTTTTCTCTTCCTTCTCCTCCTAGACAACCAGAGACACCTGAGCTACCACTGCAGAAGCCACCCAGCTTCTCTGCAGATACGACGTTTTGATAGAGCACGGCAGTTAGCTGGCTGGAGCCATCAGGGAAGACTTCTCTTTCTATACATGGTGGGCTCTGGGGTCACTCAATAACCTATAAAATTAGGTAGCCATTCTTTTCCTAGTTGTGGAACTGGACACTGATCCCAGGGCTTTGGCACTGCTCTACCTTCCCAGCCCTATTTTTAGGGGATAAGGTCTCACTGAGTCCCTAAATTGCCCAAGCTGGACTCCAACTCGGAATCCTACTCAGTATCACACAATGCTGGGATCACAAGTGTGCAACATCATGTCCTGGTATTCTTGAATCCATGAAAATCAGGTTTTTTTTAATTCCAGGCCTATTAAATGCTAGGAACTTGCCATGCATTACTTCTAACCCTCCCAAGCTTGGCATGACTTCTCATTTTCCCACAGTGAGGAAAACGTTCACAAAAGTGAAACAGCTGCCCAGGAGTTTGCCTGCTAAGGCAGCCAAGCCGGGACCCGACTCCAGCCGTGGAGACTTGACTCACGCGCTCAGCGTGTTCTCTGCGAGCTCCGGGAGCCCCATGGCGGCTGCCAGCCCCTGATGGAGAACTACTGTCTTTTCAGGAAACGTTTAGCTGCTAAAAGGAAAAGTGCAAAAAGGAGCTAATGCTACCATACTGCATCACATCGCTTTTTTAGGTTTTAAAATCATTATTATTTTAAGGAAGTGACTTATGAGATACAGTGTTCTCTCTCCATACACGTACACAATGTGAATGGTTGAATCAGTAATTGGTGTTGCTATTTCCTATCACTACTCTGTGTTTGGAGCCTTCAAACTCATTCAGTTACTCGTACCATAAATGAGAGGTGATTGAAAAATTCAAAATCTTCCCCCTCGCTCTGAACACACCGCATCCCTTTCCCCGTGTCCCGAGCAGTTCTGGAAAAGCTCTTTGGTGATTGCTGCTGCGCCCTTGGGGCCACCTCACCTCCTGCACCCTCTGAAAACACCCAGCTTCCGTGGTCATCTTCACTGTCAGGAGAGCGAAAGTTGCCCAGTGTCAGACCCAGTGAACACGGTGGGTGAGGACGCAGCGCGATGGTTCCACGAGCTGCCTTCCCGCCGGTGGCATCTGGTGACGGCAGCATGCACTGTATTTTCAATCATACCTCGTAAAGACACTTGTGAAAAAGGGCTTTCAGATCTGCTTCAGGAAGTGTCAACAGTGCTGGGATAGGTGTGTTTGAGGTGAGAAAGAGCATTCTGAAAATTATTAAAGCCCTTCACTTTAGTAATTCAACAAAATTTAAATATTCACTGTATATTTGAATCGTACGATAGGCTGTCAGTTCAGGGTCTCTGGATCTGAGCTGACCCCTCTACTTTGAACCCTGCATAAATGTTTAATAAACTAATTACAAACTGCTCCCTGGACTTGGCTATCGTCAGGCAAGGATAGGGGCCCTGAAATCCTGTTTATAATTCAGCAATTTCATGCAAGTGGAAGACGTCAGCCTGAGAATGATGCTACGTGGAAACTGGCAGTTTTCCTCTCCTTCTGTCCACCATCAGGCCTCTGTGCTCTCCGCCAGCGGAGGCCTTGCAGACAATAACGCCTCAGTTTTCTACAAGAGCTAACAAAAGCACCGGCCTCATCTGTGTGTTCATCCCCCCAGCAATACGTAATGGGAATTTACTATGTCCCAGGTACAGTTCTAGGGGCCAGGGACCCCTCAGTGACCACAACTCAAAGTCCGCCATTCATGGAGATTTCACTCCTTTGCTGGAAAACAGACGGCTATAACACGTATATTATGTATGCAGAGGGGATCCCTGCACTGTATGATTTCACAGTGGATCGCATGTTAAACCCTTCTGTAAGCAGTCTTTTATAAACCCTTTACTCCCATTGATTTGGAGGCATTGAAAATTTTACAAAAATATTGGCCTTTTTTACATTACGGAACTTCAGTAAAGTTCACACTGATTAGTATATTCTAGAAAATATTAGGAAAACAGATATTTTTGTGACAAAGCCTGCCCTCCCAGGACTTTGTGTATGTCACCCCACTTAATTATCACAGCAGCTCTATAAAGTAGGCCCTCTTATTGTCTTCCTGGAAATGAGGTAGAAGAGTCAGGTTACTCTGAGTTAATCCAGACAGTCAGATGCCAGAGCTCGGACTACGCACCACGACAGTGCCGATGACACGTTCACCTCTGTCACTCAAGGCAGCAATGGGACATCGTCCAGCTGCGGCACAGAGGTGCCTGAGCTGCTCACAGCAGGAGCTCCCGAGGGGGACACACTGACGTCCTCGGCACTGCAGCCCCGCAGCTCTGACAAATGTGCAGCCACTGAATGTATTTTAACTTAAATCAACTCTATCAGCTTGGTAAAAAGAAGACACTGGAGAAAAGTCACGAATCCCAACATTAGAGCAAATCTAATTACTCATCCATTATTACCCAATAAGACAATAATTAACCCATGAAGACATGCGTTCCAGAGATGTATACTTGTGCGGAATATACACCTCTATAGCCACTTTTAGCAAGGTCATTCAAAGCAAAGAAAACGGGAGAACCCTAGGAGAGTCGGTGTGTTTATACAAAACGTGCTTCTGACTGCGCGTCTCTGCGTTTCACCGGAGCGTTCGGTTTTCAGCTTCCCTTCCCGTCGCCTTCTGTTTGTGCTGGCACAGGGGCACGCTCCTACTGTAGGAAGGCAGCTGAGGCCGCGGTTTGTCAGTAAAGACCTGCAAGCCAAGTGAGACAGACGAGACAGGGGACCCCCCCCCCCCAGACTTCCCTGACCCCATCTGATGAGCAGCGAGTGGTCCACTGGCACTGAGACCCAGGGCGGCTTTTCCGATGATCCTTGAGGGCTTTGCTTCCTTGGCCTGATTGAGGAAGAATCGGAAGCTTCACCTTCCAGCCGAAGAAGCAGGCAGCCTGAGATTCCACTGAGCAGATCCGGGCTTGAGCAGACCGAGCCGCCGAGTGCCCGGGGAGAGCGTGGGGGCTACGCGTGGAAACTGGCTGGGAAGTGTTTTTGCATGGAGGGAGGAGTAGTAAACTGAGGCTGCTTGAAGGAAACCAGTGCTCTCCAGACTTGGGAAAAATGTGTCCATGCTTGGAAAATAAGATTCAACATGTGGGCTGCTGCTGTGCCACACACTACACACGCAGCCAGCTTTGGCCAGATTTTGGGAAAGGTCCACACCCATAGCCATTGTGAAGTGTCACTCCATGTCCACCTGTGTCAACCAGAAAGAGGACATCTTTTCTCTCTCCTGCCTTCTGCTCACTTGCGCTCAGCCATCTCTGTTTCTCTCCCTCTCTTTGTGTTTCTCCTTCTCTCCTCTGAGGAAGCTTGTTCAGGCAAATCTAGCTCTCTACATTGCAAGAGCCCTCTTGCTAGGCTGGCTGTCAGCTATGTCACTGGTTTTAAAATGGATCAACACTGTGTGTCTTGCAAATGAGGAAGTCCCTTTAGAACTATTTAACTCCAGCCTTTTATTAAGGTTTTCTTTGGCTTCAACTCTTCAAATGCAGGTCACTGCATTTACACAAAACGGTTTGTAAATGGTTCCATTTGGAACCAAAACAAAGCAAAATGAAAAGCAAACCTGAAAATATAAATTATGGAGAAAAATATTTTTCAGTATGAATACAAACTTTCAAAAAAACTTTCAAAAAAAAATGGATGAAGATTCAGTGGTGAACAGTCACAGCATTAAGTGCAGTCAGGAAAGCTACTTCCGCGTGACACCCAAGCTGGCCGGTGACATCATGGTTTGTCACTGCTGTGCTGTGCTGGAAGCTGGAAGCACCTTGTGATATTCTGTCCGTACGAATATCTGAAACTGTTATGAGATCCCATACGGCCCTTCTCAAGAACACTCCTATCCTCTCCTCTTTCCAGCTGATTCTTGGACCGACAGCCTCAGGGCCTTGGTAATAATATTTGAGCCCTTCTAAAGCATTTACCCCTGGCGAGCAGTTCCTTGCACATTACTCTGTCTTCCCTGCAGGAAAATTCAGTAGGGAGTTGTTTGCCTACAATCAGCCCAATGCCAGGCACAGTGTGGCCGGACAGGCCGGACAGATGGAACAAAAGGAGGGGAAAGCCATCAGCTGAGTTCCGGTGGCTGCTCCGGTGCTGGAGGAGAGAGCAGCCTGAAGCCTCGGGGATGCAGGAGGTTCCACCCACGGGGTGTGAGGTGAGGCTGGGTTAGGGTCAGAAGAAAAAGGAATTTGGCCTCTGTAAGCTTCTTTCTCAGGCGTGGGCGTTCCAGGTAACAGAATCCCACCTTCAGATGTGCCTTGTTTGGGGTGTGGGCTCCCACAACCTCAGCAAGGGCCAAGGAGAGAGACGGTCAGAAATGGTGCCAAGGCCTTCTCCCCACAGGTGCCCTCTTCTCCATCCCTCCACACTGTCCTTTCCATCCTCCAAACCTGCCCTTCCCTGCACAAATAGCCTCTAATAGACAAAACCTCTAGCCTCTAATAGACAAAAACCAGCACCCTGGCATGGCGGGTAAGGCCCTGCAGACCCGGTGGGGAGAACTTCCGGCCGGGTCCACCTGCTCCTGCTGCTCCCCCACAAGCCTTTGCAAGCTCAGTGACTGTGAAGGACCAACCACCAGGGGCACAGGACTTTTACGATATCCCTTATTGTTCCCCCAGTGCTCATTTTCGTCTTCGACTGTAGCTCTAGGAAGACCCGACCCAACCGCACACATCTTTCTATTCTCTGAAGGCGGAGCAGGCAGCAAACCCAGCGGAATTAGCAACGCCCACTGGGGACATGAACAACAGGTCTCCCTGGCCTGCAGGAACCCATTTCTTACATTTGCAGATTTAGAAATCTATCTAGCAGTATTTAAAGATTATTTTTCAAAAGGTCATTATTTAAGCTCAGAGGAGACAAAAGGGAATCCAAGCAGGAAAGGGACAGAAAGGTAAAGGACTCAAAATGAACAAGACAGGTTGTTACATGTGCACACACCAGTTCTCCAACACAGACATCACTACTGTGTGTTACAAACACACACTCACTAAAATCAGTGTACGGAGGGGTCTTCCAGGGGGAATGCTTTGAAGGGTCTGGTCCAGATCTCTGGTTTAGGGGCAAAACAATGAAGGCAACAGGACAAATACGACTTGTGGATACATGTGGGTTTGCAAAAGACCAGCACAGTATTCGTGGTGCAAATAGGTACCAGGAAAACAGTGCTTTGGATCCCTGCAGCAGGTGTTGCTCCCCTGGGAGTCACACTGGCCCTCAGACACGGTGATGTACAAGAAAAGCCACAGCTGCAGTAGGCAGCCCACACCCTGGCTGTTTGGTGGCATATGAAGAAGGTTGCGGGTTCTTCGCCTTTTGCAGAAAAGTGACTTTGTCATGGAAAAACATTTCCAGCAAGACCCTTTGACAATAGTGGCCGCTGACCTTTAGTTTGGTGTTTGGGTTCCTGCTGGATGCCTCTTTAGAAAAACAGCAATGCGGAGCGGCAAAGGCAGTGTCGTTGTGAACATCAGCACTTTCAGAATTGTTTAGAAACAAAAGCCCAAACCCAAAGAGTTGGTCCTCAGAACCTGGAACTGAAAATTGGCCCTCGTGAACCTGACGTGCACGACGTCCCAGAGAGATGGGCCGGTTTTGTAGGAAATGCCATTCCTTGAGCCCTGACTCTGGGCTGGAGAGAGACATTTCCTTCTTGACCATATGCTGGTGAGGATTTCCTTTGGCTGCCTTCACACCTCCACAGCGCTGAGGGGTACACTCTTTATAGTTTTAACATTTTAATATTCACCCGTGCATTTGCCGTCCACAGTGAGTGCATTCTCGGAGAGAGTCCCTGCGTGTACAGAACACACCTTTGTTCCGTTTTCATCCCCTCTCCTCCCTTCCCCTTCCATTCGCAGAAGATCTGTCTCCCCGTTTCCTATTATCTAGCTTGCATTTTGCCCTTTAATTCATTTATACTTTAGGTTTCTGATGGCAGAGAACCCAGGGGGTATGCGAGCTCATCATGTCTGACGTCTTCCCTGAGCGTCCTGGTCTCCAGGGAGCAAATGCACTCGCAGGTGGGACATTTGCTTTAAATGGGAGTGAACCCCTTCAGTAACCCACGTCTGCGAAGGATAAATGCGAGGTCAGTGTTCTCACTCAGGTTGTTCCTGTGACCAACGCCACTCAGGGCACAAGCACCACTCGTAGTCCCGGAAGCGCCCTGGGTGCTGGGGATCGTCTAATTTAGGTTGGGACTGGCAGTGGAGCAGGTAACCCGAGCCTGCAGCTGTCTGAAAGCCCTGTGGCAATGCTGGCTGGGCTCTGGAACGACACATAACGCTTCGGAAACATAAAGTTTCATTTATTCGTTGGGGTCCTCAAGCCCAGGGCTAAGCCAAACCCAGTGCAGGCCTCCGAGGATGTCCCTCATAAAAGGCATCTCTGGACTTCGCTCCCACCCCGAGAATGTGGTCTGCAGAGCTGGCCTGTAACAGCATCCATCATAGTTTGATCTAGGAGTTGCCTCGCGGGGTCTGCATGGTGATTAAGGAATCTGTTCATAGAGGAGAGAATGCTTGTGCTCTTTTACACTTGAACCAGTCAATGAATCAGTGTTGAAAGATCAGGGCTCACAGGGCAAAGCTGAAAAGGCTAAATTTATTTTTTTTTAAATTTTTGTCTTTTGAGACAGGGTTTCGCTATGCAGTTCAAGCTGGACTTGAACTCGCCTTGTAGCCCAGGCTGGCCTCAAACTCAGGGCAATCCTCCTGCCTCAGCCTCCCGAGTTCTGGGATTACAGGTGTGTGCCACCATGCCTGGCATTACAAATCAATGTCTGAAGAACATCAGAGCTCATAATTAGGACAAAGCTGTGAAGCTTAAATATTTTTAACGATAGACTATAATTTTTATACCTCTTAATTCATAGTGGACTATAATATTTTCCGTTCCTCAAGAGGCTTTGTCATCTACTTTTTCAAAATATATTTTGGCTCAGGAGACTTCGCAGATCAAGGCCAAGTTTGAGCCCAAGCTGGGCAACTTGGCAAGACTTTGTGTCAAAATAGAAAAACAAAAAGGGCTGGGCTGTAGCTCAGTGAGAAAGCACTGGGTTCAATCCTCAGCAAAAACAAAACAAAACAAAACAAAACAAAGGTTGCCAAATAGTGTTGGGTGAGAAATACATAAAAATAATGAAAAGTTAGGAGACTATATTTGTGTTCAGATTGCTTTCACATCTAAAGAAACTGAAACTACAATCTATAGATCATATACTACAAAGGTCGTTTAGATAGAAAGACACTTGGAACTCAATCAACAGATTATTTTTTAAAAATATTTGTTCCTATAAGAAAGTTGCAAGTCAATATACACTTGTATTCTTAAAACTAAATGTTTTATTTTTTGGGTTTTGTGAGACAGGGTCTCACTCTGTAGTTCAGGCTGGCTTGAACTCACTCACTACGTAGCCCAGGCTGGCCTCCAGCTCGCAGCGATCATCCTGCCTCAGCCTTGCGAGGCATACAGGTGTGTGCCACGGTGTCTGGTTACAACTAAATGTTTTAGTAGCTTTATGAATAACTGATTACTGGTGTAATTAAGTGGAACAGTTAGGGGAGTTGTTACCATGTTTCCAAACATTTAAATACATGTAACAGCAGACCCCAGCCTCTCCCAGGAGTCAGTACCGTATGTGGACTGGGGGTAGAGAGAACGAGGCCACACCAGGTACGCCCAGTCTGGGAACCAGCACCATGCACAGGCTGCTACCTGACTGGAGCAGACAGACCCCAGCCCCTTCCAGCATGTGGGCTGGCAAATACGAAGTACCAATGCAACCCCAGCTCCACTCCTATAAGCAATCGGCTCATCCAGAGAACCACAGGCTGTGATGAGAGCTATGGAGGTGAAACGCAATTGGAAGCCTGTGGTGTTTGGTGTTTCACTAACATTGCAGGTCTAGGGCCAGTGGTCTGATGATAGGTTCGGAGGATAGGGGTAGGCAGTGTGGCATCTAGGGGAGATCTCCTTTTGAGGGCTGTAGCCATTGTTGACTCCCTATGGTCTTGTTCTGAGGTCCTACATTGTTTCCATTGTCTTGTTGGGTTGGGTTTTATTCTTTTGTTTTGCTTGATTATGTCAAATCTGATGGCAGGAGCAGCTATTTCAAGGATAGCAAGATATATTATGGTAGCCATTTTGGATTTACCATTGGCTTGTTTTGAAGTCCTTTATTGCATTCATTGTTTTGTTTTTATTGTTTCTATTCTATTCTGTTGTTTGATTTTTACTGTGTCCAAAGTTATCTGCAGCTATTTTGAAGACATCAAAAGACATTATGGTAACTGTTGTTGATTTTTTAATGTTTTGAAGTCCTGTTTCTTTTATACTGGTTTGTTTTGATTGAGTTTATTGTTTTATCCTCTTTAAAAAAATTAAAAAAGAACTAATTATTTTTATTGTCAAGTAATTGTTGTGTCTATTTATGAAATCCAATGTGATGTTTTGATCTATTTATCTATCTATATACAGTATAGGAAAATTTGATAAAGCTACTTACAGATCTATCACCTCACCTATTATTATATTTTTAAATTTTTTTTGGTACTGGGAATCGAACTCAGGACCTTGTATTTGCCAGGCAGGCACTTATGCCACTGCGCTAAGTCCCTGGCCACCTTGTGCATGTCTCACTGAGCTGTGTTTTAAACTTTCATCAGCTCATGTTTGCAGTACACAGTGGTCACGTTCATTGTGTGGAGTTGGTGCATGTTCACGACGCACTTTGATTCATGGATCCCTTTCTTTTTCTCTCGCTTTCCAACTTTGTTTCCCTTCTCATTTGCAAAAGATCTGTCTCCCTGCTTCCTATTATCTACCTTTTATTTTGCTCCTTAATTTATTTATACCATGCGTTTCTCACATAAGAGAACCTGTGGGACACTTAAGCTTATGTGTCTGACTTTTACATAATATTATGGTTTCAGATGTTTCCATTTTCCTACAATGACTGAAATCTATCTTTCCTTACAGGATAGTACTCCACTGTGTATAAATATCATATTTTCTTCATTTTGACTAAAAGCACAGTAAGGTATTCCAGTACTTGAAAAAGTACTAATAGCAATATTTTATCTTATTTAGTCCCACGCTATGCTTCCCTCCCCGAGTGTGTCCGAGTTCATCTGAGCACTGAGTCGCTTCCTGCAGCCCAGTGTGGACTCCAGGACGCACACAGAGGCCGGGGTTGGAAGGCTCGCAGCTCACCGGGCAGGAGGCAGAAGCCTCCATACAGCTGGAGTGGGCTGTCCCTGAGGGGGTCCGGGACTGACTGGGAGGCTGAGTGGCCTCAGGGAGCCCGTTGTGCCTTGGCTGGAGGTGGAAGCAGGGGCCGAGGCTGGGAGCAGGTGCACAGCCCCGCGGGGAACCCTTAACCCTAACCCAAGGGCTGCGCAACAGACCACAGGCCGCTGCAGGCAGACGCCCGCAGGCGCAGCCCGATGTGGGCCGGGCCGGAGCTCGGTTTCCTGGAAGCATCTTCAGTGTGACTCAGAACTTCTGCAAAAGCAGGACCCCGGGAGGGACGCGGTGACCGTCAGAGGCCAGGCCTCGCAGCTCTCAGCTCCACTGCACCCCGAGTCTCAAGAGTCTCATTTTAGTGGTTAGAACCAGTGAGGAGCTGCGCATTCACTTCGCAGCTCTAAATTTAAAACCTGTTCTACCTGCACGGAAAGTCTGGAGCGTGTGAGGGCGACGCGCAGCGCCTGCTGTTGTTCTGAACACGACTCGGTGCCAGTGTTCCAGGCATCGTACTGAACACGGAGCCAGACACCACTCTCTGTTGGCTGGGCTCACCGGAGAGGAACACAATATACAGGGACAGCGCAACGTGGGGGCGCAGGGACACGTGTAGGACTTCGGCATCATAACCCCTGAGGCACGCTTAGAGGCAGCTGCGCTCTAGGGATGAAACCACACACCCTTGCCACTGAACTTGCCAAAAAACGCTGATTTCTGACAACCACCCCTGGAGACCTGGGGTCTGGCTCGGCCGCCCGCATTGCTGAAATGACGTCCCCTTGGCGACGCGGAGGTGCAGCTTGGGCTGGCAGCCCTGCCACAGAAGGCCATGGCGTTTTTGTTTGTTTTTGTTTTGTTTTGTGGATTCTCTATTTATGTTTCCTTGGCATCCTTAACAAATGTATGCTTTTATGGTTTCCGTGAGAAGATATTCTTAAAAATAATATTAGCGTTTTGCATAGATCAGAACATACTTTTAATAAACTACACGGAAATAAATTTTACAAAAATGTCTTCCCCATACTAGGAGTAGCATATACCTAAAAATCTTCAATGATAAATACTGTTATAAAGCAAAGATGTGCATTTTGGCTTGTAAGATCTTTTAATAGCAGCAATGGAAAGCCTTGTTCACCTTGTTCTTTACAGTTCTGGTGGCAACGTATAGTTTGGATTGAGGAAACACCAGGCTGGGTTGCTGAAATCAGTAGAAACAAAGAACACTATGTAAGATTATGGTGGTGTGCACGCAGAAGCTTGTGTCTAGACCAGTGGTGGCAAACCTATGACACGTGTGCAGGCTGTGAGCTATCACTGAAAGCTCTACAACGTTCGCCATCACTGGTCTACGCTTGTATCTGTCACCATGGGCCAAATAAAGTCCAGACCCATATCTGTCACCATGCACCATCAAAGACACGTGTATAATAAGACACAATGTGCAGGAAGTTAAAATACATAAAACTTTTCATGACACAGACACAGGAAAGGACTTTCTGAGTGGAACTCAAACTGTATAAGAAATAACATCAAGAATCGACAAATGGGATCGTATCAAATTATAAAGGCTTCTGCACAATAAAGGAAACAATCAGTAGAGTGAAAAGACAACTCACAGAATGGGAACAATTTTGCTAGTTAATCCTCTGACAGAGGATTAGTAACTAGAATTTACAAAGAACTGAAAAAAAAAACCCAGACTCCTCCCTGCAAATAAAAGACCCAATCAAAAAATGGGCAGCTGAAATGAATAGACACCTCTCAGAAGAAGTACAAATGGCCAATAATTATATGAAAAACCGTCCAACATCTCTGGCCACTAGAGGAATGAGAATTAAAAGAATACTGGGGTTTCATCTTACTTTGAAAAGAATGGGCCACATCAAGAAATCAAATAATAACAAAGGCCGGTAAGGCTGCAAGGAAAAAGAACGCCTTTACATTGTTGGTGGGATTGTAAACTAGCACAGCCACTGTGGAAATCAGTGTGGAGATTCGTCAAAAATCTAAAAGCGGAAATTCCACTGGACTCAGCTGTTCCCGTCCTAGGAATCTGAAATAGTTAAAGATATCAGATTACAGTGATGTATGAGTACCTATGAGTCAAGCAGCCCAACTCCTCATAGCTACTATGGTTCCATTCAGCCTCTGAATAATAATAACGTGAATCTGCATTTGTGCACCATGGCAATGCTATTGCTCCTCTTATGAATTAACTGTTGATGAACCGATTTCTGCAACTGGCAGTATTCTTAGGCTTGTTCTAAAAGAATCAGATGTTTCGCAGTGATATAAAAGAGCACTGGAGACAAGTTTTTGATGTTAGTGACTATAGACATTTCTTTGCTTTTGATTTTTTAATAACTAGTAATAATCATTACTTCTATTTCACTCTATTAGAAGAAGATATCAGATATATAATTTTTCTTTTAACTAGTTATCAAATTATGATGTGCTCAGCCTGTTTTGAGTTTTCTAGAAGTACATTCTCCCGCCCTACTTTTCAGCTGACTTAAATTCAGAGTTGACATGGATTAAGCTGCATTCCCCTTGAGTTCTCAGGATTGTATTTTCCTGTGATTTAGGAACAGTAAACAATCATTTGCTACTTTCATGATTAAAAACTTGTACAAGTGGAGTTAGATTATAAAAGGGAATGAATGCTGCCAGCTAATATTTAAGTGTTCTCAGTTAAAATCAAGAAATAATTAAAATATTGTCATTCTAATGACCATGTGCATAATCACATCGTGATTCGAATGCTAAAGAATCACAAACAGTGACTTAGAGATGTTACTATATTGAGGATAGCTTTCTTTCCCACACCTCTATTTTCTATCTTTTTTCTCATCTTTCTTTCTTTCTTTCTTTCTTTCTTTCTTTCTTTCTTTCTTTCTTTCTTTCTCAGTACTGGGGGTCAAATAATCCTGTGCTTGCCAGGCACACACCCACACCTCTATTTTCAAAGAAATGAAGCATAATAGATTGCTGGCTATTTCTGTGGTAGTATTATTCATCGAAGAATAGGAAGAGATTAAGAGAGAGAAATGCAGTGATTTAAGACAAAGCATGCAGTGGTGCTTGAATTTTTTCGGGAAAAACCTCACATACCAAAATTTTCAGCTATGGAAACTTCTTCCCATAGACACAACTCAAATTGGGGAACCATTTGGAGAGAACAAAACAAAAACATTTGAATAAGGACCAAAGTTTGAAAATCTTCTCAGTGGACTCTAGGACCATTAAAACTAAAAATGGCTGCTCAGAGAAGGGCCACATGGGTGCTTAGCAGTCAGTGCCACCTGCCAGCTCCTGGTTCTGAGCACCCCCGGAGGGTGCTGATTATGGAGCTGTGTTTGCAGCAGGCTTCAATGGGGTGAGTCACCTCCTCTCCTGAAGGGGAAGGGATACCTCATGTTCTAAATAAATGAAAATATTGAAGACAATTAGAATAGGAATCTTTCCGATGACATCAATGGTGTCTAAAAAAAAAATGAACGCCAACGGAGAAGGCTGGGCGGAGGAGGATTTTTACAAAACCTACAAAGATCATTACCTGCTGGGAATTAGGAGGAGTCATAGTTCTAATTCTGGTTTTGACCCATGAATTGCTTGAGGATGAGACACTGAAACATCCCAGAGCTTAATTTCTCCAGCTGTGAGCTGAGAAAGCTTTAGATGAATACAAATGGATACACAATGCCTATTAGAAAGTTCTGGGTGGCAAATGGCCATCAGGTAAACATGTTCTCTCTGATCACAAAAAAAGTTCACTGGGCACATGCTTCGTACCACATTTGGGGACAGAGGTTTACATATAGCACAGACTTTTCAAATGTATTTTTACTGGGACATGTTTGCAGTATATAATGATCATATTCACCATGGGGAGTTGGAGGACATTTAGATTTTCTAATTTGATTATTCTTAGCCAGTGATTGGTTTACCAGCAGTTCTCAGTAAATGCTTGTTGATTGAATTGATTCTGCACACACTGCCTCATATAAATGAAAACAAAACACTTTTTTGAAGGTGAAGTTGGCGGTGAGAGATTGTCATCATGTAACGAAGGTCAAGACAGGCTCCCCATTAGAAGCAAGTTTCTTTTCATAATAAGAAACTGCATTTTATCAGGAGGAACATAGTCCATGGAATTTGGCAGTAGATGGATTATAATATTTAAAACAATCAAGGAATTTGCTCACTTTGAGGTCATTGGATGCCTGGATGGGTTGTGTAAATGGTACATTACAGCTGAGTCACCCATAAGAAAATGACAGATTTTCAATCCTACAGACCGACAGAGTCCACGTCAGCTTCCTGATGAGCTGACGGATGGCCCCTCGGAACTGCTGAGCAGGAATTGAAATAAACAAGGCCTGAGTCCCTGTATTGAGCCACAGGCCTTCTCCCTCTCCTGGGGCCGCCGGGCCTCAAAAAGCCAATGCTGGCTTAGCGCTGCTACAAGTTCAGCGCACGCTGGATGTCACCTTAATGTCAGTTTACTTAGTGCATCACAATGAGAAGCCGGCGACAGGTGGGCCTGCAAGCGGGGCGCAGACCAGGCATCAGCATCCCCTGCGAGAGCGCAGAGTCCTCAGGCCAGACCTGCTGAGTCAGACTGAAAGTGCCCAGACTGCTGAGGTGTGATGTTTAACGCCCCAATTAACAAGCAGTCATCTGTTCTTCTTAGTTTCACTTACAAGGGATGATCAAAAAATAGCGTGGATGCCCATTGTTAAAAATTATCACAGTGAACCCCACATTCACATGAATCCCCTAAAATACTCAAAAATACTCCCCCTTGCTTCGAACACACTTATCCCACTTCCTGCGTATTTTGGCAGTTTGTGAATAGGGTCATCTGTGTGGCTACTAAACCTCAACAAGCGGAAGTCGGTTTCTTGTTCCCCAGGCACTCTCGTGCTGTTCCCCAGTGTGCTCTGTCCTTTTAGGTAGGGCAGGTGCAGTTCACCTCAGCCTCTGCAGCCGGGGCAGCTGCTGCACACCGAGCGCCCTGTGGTGTGTGCTCCGGGAAGCACAGTAAGTTCGAATCGCTCCTCCCTACTCAGTCCCGAGGGCTGGCAGGGGAGGCAGAGCTCACACCAGGCGGGCCGTGGTGGCTGCTTCATCTGGGTAGCTGCCGTGAGACTGAGACGGGGCCCATTTGTATGCGGGCTCCGAGGGCACCCAGAATTAGACCCCTGCCTTCATGGAGCCCAGGCCCTAGGGGATAGACGGATTATAAACAAAGGCAGCAGCACATAGGAGATGAATAGCAAACATTTAGATACACAAACACAAGGTGTGATCAAAAACTACAGGGAATGCTTAAATTTTATTTATTTTTATTTTTTTTTGCAGTTTTAATTTTTAATGCTTAAATTTTAAATGTTTAAAACTTTTTTAAAAAAGCATTACAGTAACAACCACATTGCCACGAATCTCCCTGAAAATCTTCCCCTTCAGTTCAAACATACTTATCACACATTTGTGCCATTTTTAGAAGCACTTCTGGAAGTCCTCTATTGGGAGTGCCTCTCACTGCACTGTTGTGGCTGCCTTGATGTCCTGAAGTAATTCGTAACATTTACCTTTCGTGGTCATTTGATGCTGGGGAAGAGCCAGAGGTCACACAGGGCCAGATCTAGAGAATCAGGTGGGTGAGGGCACGGCCTCATGTTTTTATGAGCTTGCCTTTCTGCTGGTTGGCACCTGGCAGCACACGTGTCACATTTTTGATCTCTCCCTGTAAAGACACTCATGAAAGAGGGTTTCCAGAGCTGCTGCAGAGTGTTGGTAATGACGGGATGAGTGAGGTCAGTGTACACATATCCTCAGTGCTCTGGAGAAACGCAGAGCTCCTAAGCACAGGTGCTGGGAGGTCGCCGTGTCTGGGCAGCCAGCCCCTGAGGTGGCGACCTCACGGCTGGGGGCTGAGTGTGGCCGTGCCAGGCCCCATTTATCTGTGTGTTTTATAATAGCTTGCAGGGCGGTTCAACTGTGATTTGTGAAAGTCCTTCCTTTGCTGTCTTCGAAGACCTGGAGGAACCAAACTGGGGACCTTTGTGTCCTGCTTCAGCCCGAATGGAGCTTATAAATCAGCCCCCCCAACCTGTTCCTGTGAGAGTTTGTTTTTGTTTTGAATTTAGTGATTAATGAGCTTATTTATTTATTTTATACAGTATATTAAGATAACAATCATGGCCTAAAATATTATACCAGAACCTGTAAGTTTTTTGTTCACAGATACTATTTTTTAGGTTATTACTATCTAATGCTTTCAATTATCTGAGTGGCAGTGTCTTTAACAGTTTTACACAGGTCAGCATCCCTGACCAAAATCAAAGACTAGCTTACACTTCTTAGAGTTTAGGAAATCATGTTAGTGATCCCAAGTAGACTTATTTACTCTCTATATAAGTGTATCTCATCTATATAACAACAAAATGTTTATTGAGCCATTTTGGTAGGACAAAATTTTACCACATAAAATCCCTACCCATATAATTTTTATATTTCCTTTTTTTAAGGTTTATTCATGTATTTGTTATTGTTATTATTATTATTTTTTAAACTGAAGAGACCTAAGATAGCAAAAGTAATTCTGGGCAACAAAGGCAAGTCAGGGGGCATCACAATCCCTGACCTGAAATTATACTACAAAGCTACTGTGATAAAACCAGCATGGTGCTGGCAGAAAAAACAGCCCTGAGGTTCAGTGGAACAGATTAGAAGATGCAGACACAACTCCAAACACACTCAGCTACCTTGCTTTTGACAGAGGAGTCAGATATGTTCACTGGAAGCAAGACACCATCTTTAATAAATGGTGTTGGAAAAACTGGCTCTCCACATGCTGAAGACTAAAACTAGACCCATGTCTATCACCTTGCACTAAAGTAAAAATGGATCAAAGATCTAAATATTAAAACAAAAACGCTAAATCTACTGCAAGAGAAAGTAGGCAGAAATCTTGGAGACATCGGTGTAAGCAGAGACTTCATGAACAAAACCCAGATGGCATTGGAAATACTACAAAGAATAAACAAAAGGTATTCCTCTTAAAGCTTTTGCACAACAAAAGAAATCACCAAAAGAATGAAAGAAAACCAAAGACTGGGAAAAAATTATAGCCAGTTTTTCTTAGACAAAGCACATATCTAGAACATTGAAAGAATTGAAAAAAATAATGCCCCCAAATTCAAAGAACCCACCCAAAAATGGGTATTTCACATGAATATGTACTTACCAGATGAAGAAATACAAATGGAAAATAAATATATGAAAAAATGTTCAACGTCATTGGTCATTTGAGAGATACAATTTAAACAACACTGAGATTCCATCTCACCCCAGAAAGAACGGGTATGATGAAGCAACCAACCAATAGCAAATGCTGGAGAGGCTGTGGGGAAAAGGAGCCCTTCTCCTCTGTTGGTGAGAGTGTAGACTGATGCAGCCACTGTGGAAATCAGTATGGAGAGTCCTCAAAAAACTAGGACTAGAGGTTCTATTTGACCTAGCTGTTCCTCTTCTGGATATTTTTACAGAAGAATTAAAAATATCATATCATAGCAATATATGTGCACCCATGTTTATAGTAACACAATTTGTAATAGCTCAATCTTGGAAACAACCCAAATGCCCATTAACTGAGGAAGAGATAAAAAAGTGGGTTTTTTATACAATGGAGTACTACTCAGCCATAAGAAGGATAAACTGAAGACTTTTATAGATAAATGAATGCAACTTGAGACCATACTCATAAGTGAAGTACATAAGACCCACATATATAAACACATATTGTCTCACTAGTGTGAGAAGCTGAAAGGGTGAATAAGATCCAAAATGCACTGTGGATATTGTGAGTTGGGAAGAAACTGTTCAAAAGAAAAGAAACTGTGATGGGGGAAAGGAAAAAAAAATATAATATATATGATATTTAAGATACAGCTAGTTTCTCTTAGTTCTTCAGAAAGAAAGGTTTGCCCCAATAATGGTTGGGCAATATTTTATGCCTATATCTTGTACTCTGAATAACTACTATGAAGATAACAATATGCAATGTATTAATTATTGTTACTCTCCCGTTAACCTGTTTTGAAATTATTTTATTTTTATTTCCATTTTTCTCTTTATGATTAAAAAGAAAAAACAAGTAAAATTAAGTTTACTGGCACAATTCAGATAAACACTATGATCACATTCATCATAGGGAATTTGTACCTGTACTTGATATATCTTAGTCTCTCGGTTTGTTTGAAAAACTGTTTCCATGGACGTTGAAAAAACAAACCACAGAACTCAGGGTCACTCCAGCTGTGGCTCTACAGGTTTTAATTCTTCATTAGGTGTGGGAGGATTCATTAGCAGGAGGAGATATTTTGAATCATTTGCAGCACGTTATTGTAGAACTGTAAGGTAAAGTGATAAATATTTCTTCTCAGCACAGCTCCCATTCACCATTCATGACAGTATTTAAACACCCCGGAACGCTCCTTAGGAAGCATGCATTTACCTTTTGTACTTCCTGTCGCAATTAAGGAACAGAGGGAGCTACTACTTCTGCGGCTGGTTGAAAATACAGACACTTTTGGATTCCCACCAAAATGCAAAAATCGGTCAAATCCCAACTGAAAGAAGGAAAGTGCCCTGTGGTTCTGAGTCTCACGAGGACTGCCCCTCGCATTTCACCTTTTAGCCGGCCTTCGACTTACGAACACCCTGGGACTGAAACCGTGTTCTCCCCTTACCTCCTACCAGTTGTCTTGCTCACTTAGAAGTGTTCAATGAGGATGATTTTTCTCCCCAGAAGAGAATAGCACTCAGAAACGACCCATGGGAACCTCATCGCATATCTGGACCGGAAAGTGATGGTGTTTTCCTTTCTGAGCGACTCCGCAGCTCAGCCTGAACTGGCAGCCCTTCCTTTGTTACCAGGCCTCCCTCTCCTCCCGGCTCCGCAAGCCACGAGCATCTGACATCTATTCTGCCAGCCCTGTTCGATCGCAGTACAGAACCAAGTCTAGTCCTCTTCGCCCTCACTGAAACTCTGCGTCCTTGCTCGCTCCTTCCCGGCTTTCCTCCCAGGCTCCCGGTCCCCTCCCCGCCGTCTCTGCTTCTGTGCATTTGCCTTTCCTAGGTGCTGCCCCGAGACCCAGGGGAACATCTGTCTTTCTGTGCCTGCTTTATGTCAGCAATCATAACGGTCCATCTACGGTGCTGCAAATGACGTTTCCGCTCTTGTGCGGCACTGGGGACCAGGGATTGTGCCTTCGTAAGGAGCTACATGCCTAGCTTCGTTTGTATTGTTTAAGTTGCTACGTGTGTGGGCTGGGCTTGAACTCATGATCCTCAGCCTGCCACGGCGCTGAGGTGACAGATGCGCTCCCCCAAGCTTGACTGATTTCCTTCTTCTTCGAGGCTGACCAGGATTTCAGTGTGCGTCTTATGCTCCTACCTCCACTCACCCACTGACGGACTGCTGAGCTGATTCCCTACTTTTGCAGTTGTGGGCCTCAGAGCACAAGGGGTGCATACAGGTCTTCAACATACTGACTTCATCTCACTTGGTGTATGTCAGAGGTGGCCCTAATGGATCATACGGTAGCATTATTTTTAAGTTTTTGAGGAATCTCCATACCCTTTTTCATAATGGTTCCACTAATTTACATTCCTACCAGCAGGGTACAAGTTTCTCCTTTCTTGAAATCTTTGGAACATTTGTCTTCTTTTTTGTAATCACCATTCTAACAGGTGTGAAGTGATATCTCACTATGGTTTTAATTTGCATTTCCCCACTACATTCTGTTGGTCATTAGTATGTCCTCTTTTTGAAGAAAGTCTATTCAGGTTTTTTTTTTTTTGGTCTATTCTTAATCAAGTCATTTGTTTGCTTGTTATTAAGACCAAGGCTTCTTTCCAAAAAGTTTAATGATTTCACTGTAAGCTGATTTTCCAAAGCTCAGCAGTGACGATTATTTAGAAGAATAAGGGAAAAGAAGAGCACGGCAACTGAGCTCTGGTCAAGGTCCATGGAGACTGAAGACAGTGGGCCAGCCAGTAGGGCGATTGCATTTTGCATGACACGGTTGGAGGAGTGCATAGCTCTGCTGTGGGGCAGGGAGGTGGCCGAGAAGCAAGCTGCCAAGTGCCGACCGCCACGGCCGAAAGGCATTGTGGAACCGAGTTCTGAATGTCAGGCGCGCTGATTTTCTTCCTCAGGATTCTGTTGTACACTTGGAGAGTTTCACCTATCAGTGAAGCCTTTGCTCTTTGAAAACAAGGAGCACAAGGAAGAAGAAAAGGTAAAACCAGGAAAGTGGCATGGAGTGAGCTACTGCTGAAATATTAGCTACCCTTGGTTGTAAGACCTGCACGTTCCGTCGGGGGCCTGCGGCCTCCGGACACTTACTGCCTTAGGAAGGAGCGGACCAGGGAAGTCTTAGGTCTCAGACGAGAATGGAAGTCAATGAAAACACATCTCCCTGGTACCTACCCCGGGAAGATGTGTACCAGCCAAAAGGAGCAGTCTGCAAATGTACGTTACACTAAGCTCTGGTCCCCCTCGTTCTTGTGAGCAACTTAAAGTCCCCCAAGAAGTCACCAGACTTAACCTAAATACCCGAGGGCTTGGCGTGCTCTCTGTGTTGTGCTCCCCGGCGTGAGTGCAACCTGCTGGCACCCGGCGGCTGCTGACTCACCCAGGGACAGGGACGCTCTTCGGAGACTCCTACGGCCACGTCTGCACGTGCCAGCCCTGTGTGCCTGCGCCTGTGGAGCAGAGCACAGCATATGGGCGGCCTGGGCTCCCTGCCATCTTTCAGGAGTGGGCAGGATGGAGCACGCAACCCCATCTGCCCGCGCTTGGCGGATACCGGCTTCCACGCCAGAGGCTCTGCCGGCCGGAGATAAGAACGGCTTTCAAATGGCAACGGTGCCACTCCCTTGAGACCTGCCAGAACGCCAGGAGTCCAAATCCACAGGGCACCAGGGAAGGAGACGCGTGTCCATTGTTCACCGTGTGCCGAGCTCGGACACTATTCCCGTGCTGTGTAAAGTCACCACTGCCACCAGCATCATCCCCGTCCTTAGTGTGTCCATTCGCTGAGCTGCCACCCGGTCTCCCCTGTACTAACTGCTAAGAACATGCACAATGTCGTATATTCATCCATGAACCTGAGAATCTAGGTCTTTCCCCATTTCAATTTGTGCTCCTCACCAGTAAGGAAATGGCGATTGTTCTTAGGAGAAACTGACTACTGAGTTTTCTATGCTGCTCTTTGTCACACAGAAACTCTTACTCTCTCTTTAGATTCAGATACTGTTATGGTTGATACACTATGTCAACTAGAGAAGTTTAGAAGTTTAACTAAGTGACTCAACGGGGAGCCAGGATCCTTACTTTGTAAATATCCTTATCCTGGGCAAGAGGAGGGCAGGGAGATGGTGTGAGTATAACACCTGCCCTGGAGTGTGTGTGTGTGTGTGTGTGTGAGACAGACCCAAACCACAACAAGAATGAGGAACGAGATAAAATAAAGACACATAGTTAATACTAAATTAAATTATGAGAAAGAAAGCATCCTTATTCCACTAATGAGTGTCAGTCAGTAAATTCAGAAGTAATAATGCTTCCATCATTAGGAGATCACATGGGAAGAACAATCAAGTGACGCTGAAACTAACAGGTAAAAGTGGGTGAGAAACAGTGTAGATTTTACAATTTGGGGGAAGCCAGTGGCTGGAGGGAGGAACAGATAATCGTCTTTTTGTTTAAGCAGTTTCACTGAATGAGACAAAGGAGTCAAAATTGGAGCTTATTTTAGATTCAGATGAGCATATATCAGCACACTTATCACCATCAGTGCCTGGCAAAAGAAATATTTGTTAGGTGAAGGCATGATATATCTCCATTACGTGTGATATATGGCTACTGGGTCCGTAAGTCACAGATGTGTCACTGTGACACGCGAGCCAAGCAGCTGGCTGTGATTTTGCAGCCGAAATAAATTTTCATACTATCAGCAGACAGTTTTGAACTGTTAGGTTTTCAGCTATGTGGAGCATTTAGAGTTTTGGTGCTTCAAAAATTTCTATCACTAGGCTACCGAAGGCAAGTTTGAATTATTCCTGTATATTCATAGACTATTTTAATATGAAGCTCCTCTATATTAAACTAATAGAATTACCAGCATGCAAACCTATCATCGAGGAATACAAAGCATAATACATACTTTGTACTTTGTATCATTAAACAGCATGAATTTTTTAAAAGCAAAACCAGGATCATTTAGATTTTTGTTCATTTACACAACAAAGTAAGTGTTCCTTCCTGTTCTAACACCATACAGATATTCCTCGCTTAATGACCTGCCCATTTAATGATTGTTCAGAGCTACGACGCAGGACGGTGGGCGGCAGTGTGGCCTCACGGTGGCTTCTTGTACCGCGCGGCACTGTGATCTTTGCCCATTGCACTGTGCAGTACAGGGCTGTAGTTTTCTGTGCTGTTTTGTTTTACATTACAGTGCTGCGTGTAAGAGTTGTGCAAATAACGGCGAAGTCATCCTGATGCAGTTTCCCTTGACCATCTCTTTGCTCCGGGGACTGTAATGTACGTATTGTAGACAGTTCCTCCTTTAGCGACCAGTCTGCAGGACCGGAACTTGGTCGTTTAACAAGCAATGGCTGTTGCTGTCCCAAAGCTATGATGTTCTGACCTTAGTCATATGAAGCAAAAGACATTTAAGACTGACTCAGCTGCTTTGGGGTTTTCTTTTTTAAAAATTTTATCAGTAGATGTTTGTCACACATAGTTACGTTCCCTGCAGGGAGTTAGTGCAGGTACATAACACATCTCAATTCTTTGTTCATCACTTTCCATCCCTCTCTTCTCCCTCCGTCTCTCAGTCTGATTTGAGACTTATATCCCTATTTCCTATTATCTATCTTTAGTTACACTTTGGGCTTTTTATGTAAGAGAAACCATGGATATGTAAGCTGGTGTCTCTGACTTATTTCATCTAAAAGATGGTCTCCAGGTGCATCTGATTCAAGCTTATCCTTCTTTATGGCAGAGTAGTATTCCAGGATTTTACCTTTCCTAAATGTCCCTCTCCACTGTCTGTACTTCTCTGCATTCAGTGTCATTTCAGGGCTTCTGTTCCCTCCCCTCACCCACCCAGCTCTTTCTGTTCCTTCCCGTTTCCCATGAGTATCTAGACTGGTGTCTAGTGCCCAAGATGGTTGCTGATCTCATCTGACTGCACGGACACACGTGTAGTTCTCCATGAAGCAGCTGGGTATGTGGCTTGTGGGATGAGACCCTTGGACAACCGCCTGCCTGTGGCTGTGGAATTGTGGCCCTTTTGATTTTCCCAGCACCCTTTCCAGGAGGAGCATTTGCACACAGAGACCTATGTATTCCCGGCCCAGTTGCCAGGCAGAAAGTTCATTATACTCCGTAAAGACCCAGCAGTCAGCCTTTCTCTGCAGCTTTATTTTTGTAGTTTCTGTTACCAGCAATCAGCCACAGTCTAAAAGTACTGACTGGAGACACCCAGAAATACACACATCAAAAGTGACAAATTCTAAGTGACACACTCCTGAGAATCACGGTGAAGCACACACCGTGCTCCGCCCCAGCGTGTGAACTCATGCCGTCTGCACCACCCCTGTCACCCTTTCAGTAGCAGCCCTAGTTATCAGACCAGCTGTCCCGGTACCGCGGTGCTTACAGACAGGCTCAGCGCTGGTGGTGGCCCCAGGGACCCGTGGAGGGCCTGGTAAATAATCCCTGCCTACGCAAGCCCACCTCTGTATTTAGAAAGAGCGTGTGGAAAACGAGGTTGGTTTTAATCACTCCGATTTGTTATTTTCAGAATAAACTAAGAGAGACGTACAGCTGTCCCAATGGTAATGACAGTGAGAATTTAATAATGGTGGCGTTCAGAGGAGCTTGCCTGTATAGAGAGGGGCCTTACTGGGTGCAGGCACGTTTCCAAGTACTGTGACTTAGGCAGTGGCCTTAGGTCACTTAATATTGAAGACATCAGGAGTACTGAGCCGCAGACACGTTAATAACTTGTTCCCGGTGGACGAGGCGGCCAAGCCAGAGACCTGGCTAAACCAGGCGGTGTTCTCCAGAGCAGGGTCTCACCCGAGGCTGAAAGATGCTTGGTGACTTCCGCACAGAGCTGTGCCATGGCTACGGCTGTCTTGGTATAATCTCATTTTCAGGTAGAGGAACTCAGTGGACAGGAAGGCGGCTCACCCACCTGACTGACCACTGAGAGTGAGATGAGGAAGGGGTTAGTATGAAGCCCGTGGATTCGCACATGAACCCGAAATGGCTAAGTGACCCAGCAAATTCCACAGCCCTGGCCCCTCTGGCAGTGGCTTTATGCGACTGCCTTTGTAGTAGAAGACAGAAGCCCTTCAACCCCAGAGACGGGAGGTACACTGTGCAAAGCTACAACTGAACCTGGTTTGCCCAGCACAAACCCAGACAGCAGGACTCAGCTATGCTCTCAGCACCACCTCTCATCCAGCCGCGTTGCTGGGGAGGCAGCAGGGAGCACCCCCCGTTTCCTTGGACCCCAGACTTCCCCAGAGAGAGGGCTCCACAGGTTTCTCCCTGGGGGTGACGGAAGCCATGGGGACACCCTCTCCCTAGGAGGAGTGTATTTGAACAAGAGAAACAGTGACTGGGACCGGATTTATTCTTCTCAGCTGAACTTTAAATCCCACACGGGGATCTTCACAGTTTCCCAGAGCACAGCCCACCTTACTGCGTGCAGCCAAGCTTTTCTCAGAAAACGGTGCGAAGAACATGGAATAGGTGAATTATTTTTTTACATTCTACCTTTTCCCCCAGGATGAGTCCTCCAGATGTGAGCTGTGGCTTGAACATCTACCTGAGCGTTTCTGAAACACGTGAACTTGTCACACTGATTGCCAGATGGCTCCGCAGGAAGGTGGCACTAGTGTTCACAGTGCGTGGTCTCTCCAGGGGCCAGGGATGTGGGTCACGGGGTCCACATCTGGCCACATCTGAACACGCAGCCGGAAGTTGTTTGCACTTGTGCAAACATTAGCAGCTTCGCTATAAATCTCTGAGTTCATGACAGCAGCCACTGTGACACCCTGGGGAGTCACTGTGTGCCTGGCTCTCTGCAGACCCTACTGTTCTCCTCTACGTGGAAATATTTGCCCAGGTGCTCCCACACTTTAAAATAGTCTCACATGAAATCGTCACTCTCATTTCTTGAGCCGCCTTTGGAGCAGCCTATTTTAGAAGTCTGCATTAGTTTGTTTTTAGCACTCGACATCTTGCGAGGGGGACGGGGCGCACAGCCTGTGTGGGCTGCCCTCGAGGCTGCATCTGGGAGCCTGTCCTTCCTTGGGAGGCGCTGGGCCCAGCCCGACAGCTGCCACCGGGGAGCTGACCCGGATGCGGTAGCCTGCGACTCTGCCGCTGACCTAGGTGTAGGTCCTGGGTGTTCCCTGAGCCTGCTCTCCCACAGGTCCAGGGGGCAGGCCCAGACACTGTAGGAGACAGACGCTGCTTCCTGGTGACACTGCGCTATGGAGGGGGAATGGCCCAGAGAGCCTTGAGACATTTCTGTGAGCATCTGTAAGAAATGGGCACATTAGGATTGAGGAAGGACCGCAATGACCCACTGGTCACTCAAGCGGCCTGCTATCACATGCTTCTTTATGGGTTTGGAAACTGCCCATCTTGTGTCATGGTCACGCACAGGTTGGTCCAAATGGCTCCTCTCTGAGGCTCTGGGCAAGGGCCTGAGCACCAGCCCCAGAATTCTCTCCATAGCTGCCTCAGTTTCTCCACCAAGGGCCCAGGAGAACCTTGTGTGCAGCGCTGAGCCTAGACCTGTTACAAACACACCCTGGCCCGCACTCCCCTCGGCTGCCCCTGGCATCCACCTGGCAGCAAGCTTTGGGCTCGGAAGTTGGGGCTGAAACAGGCAAGTGTGCGACTCCCATCAGCACTGGCTCTGCGTGGTCGGGCTACTAGAACCGCAGGGAGGACCCCTCCGCTGCCCCTTCCTGTGCCCTTGGCCTGTGCCTTGAAGGAGAAGTCACACGCTTCCTTTTGGAGCTCACGCCTTCCATGGTTTTCAAGCCCTGTGTGCTCTGGAACGAATCGGGACACTTGTTTCCTGTTGTCTCAGTAGCAAGAGGTAGGCTCTGAGCTTCTGTGTTTATAATTAAATGACTGATTAATTAATCAATTAATGCTGCAGAAGGTGTTTAGAAAGCAACATCTGGGGGCAGAACTGGAGTATACGCTTAGCCCGAGCCCGAACAAACCATGTAAGAAGCATCGTTTTCAGCACTCCCCTTTCTGCAAATCAGAACAGCAGTTTGGTGCTACTTTTGGACACAGGATTATGCTTAATGTGAGTTAATTATTATAATAATGATAGGGGCTGTGTAAGAAGACTGCCTTTTCGAATTCAGCCTATGACACGGCATCCGGGAAGGCTCTGGGGAGCCCCTTGCAGTTCATCTCCTTTGCCGGCCAGGTCTACAGTCCTCCAGCTCCGGCCTTGCTCTCTGGCTCTGCACACCCCTCCCAGACTGCCTCTCCGATTGCTTTGTACTCAGGCATCTCCCACAGGGAGGGCTGACAGGCAGACTCCCAATGCCCCAGGCCCAGTCACACAAGTGGAAAAGTTGCCTTGAGGGTCTGGAAGGCTCCTGAACGCCTTCTCAGGTTCCCTTCCCACCCTAGTCGTGTGCACGGCACTAAGCACCTTGGTATCCACCCGCCCAGGAGGATTATCACAGCAGCAGCTGAGGTGGTCGGGAAGGAATGGTCCCACCCAAAGCAAGAATGCACGACATCCCACCTCCTCCAGGCAGCAAGAGGGAGAATGTTCCCGTCAGTGCCCACCATTCTGCAGACCCTCAAGCAAAGCGCTCACATGCACCTTCGCTGGCGATGGGAGCAGGTCCCTCCGGGCCGTGCCAGGGTGAAGCTGTGACACTGGCCGCAAGAGGGAAAGCCGTGCAAGAATCTGGGGAAGAGCTCGGACTCTGCTCCTCTGGG
>PVJX010010937.1:0-55257 GCA_004027295.1 Dolichotis patagonum | reverse complement strand
TGTGACAATATGGACAACTATTTGGAAGAAAACAAGAGTCAATATGATAGAGAGTGAATATCTCCAATTGTCTAGCTTTGAAATTTATGTCTTACATTGCTTTCTTGTGATCCGCTTTGCTCTGTTTTGTTGTGTTTAATTTTACCCTATTGATATAATTGCATGTGTATTTGAGTGGGTAAGATGGATGACCATATTGCTGCTTTGTCAGATTGTGGAGCAGAACTGTTAACAGTCTCATTGTTTGAATGTCTACTTTACATGTTTTAACTTTGTAATTTGAACAACTATTTCCAAGAAGTCAGTATGTAATTTGTCAAGTAATAATTTCTTAGGTTTTATTGTTGTTGTACTTTTCCTTTTTTCCTTGGAATACTATATTGTCGCTACCCTTTATTCTGTTTTATTTTGTTTTGTTTTTTTCTCTTTAAATAAAATTATTTAAAAAAAAAAAAAAAAAAAAGAATGTGATCCCTGCCTGGAAACCAGCACCCAGTGTGGGCTGCTGTCAGAGTGGGGAAAGCCAGACCCAAGCCCTCTCCGTGAGTCAGTACTATTCGCAGACTGCGGAGGGAGAGAAGGGGCCTCACCAGGAAGTGATTCCCCACCTGGAAACCATATCATTTTCAATGTTTTTTTTTTGTATTGGGTTTTATTCTCTTTAGTTTGTTTGATTATGTTCTGATGGCAGGAGCAGCTACTTAAAAGATAGCAAGACATATTATGGTAGCCATTTTGGATTTACTATTGGCTTGTTTTGAAGACATTTATTGCATTTCCTTTGTTTTCATTGGTTCTATTCTGTTCTGTTCCTTTTGATTTTTACTATGTCTAAAGATATGGGCAGCTATTTTGAAAACAACAAGAGGCATTATGGTAACCATTGCTGATTTCATACTGTCTTGAAGTCCTATGTTACACTGGTTTGTTTTGATTGGCTTTAGTCTGTTTTCTTTTGCTTGGTTTTATTCTCTTTAAAATTAAAAAAAAAATGTGACATTTTAACTCTGTGAGGCCAAGATGGTAAGTCAATATGATAGGCCATCTGGGGGGAAGAAACATATTTATACTTTCAAATATTTTGTACTTGTTTGTATTGTCTAAATTTTCCTACCCTGTTCCTTCCACCCAAATTTCACACAAATCAAAACTCATAATACAATATCATATAATAGCTACAAATGGCACAAAGAATGTCTTGGGTTTGGGTTTTTACTATCACATGTTTGCAGTTCATGCAGTTTACAGTCATCTTAGGGAGTGGCTACATGTACAGCTTGTTTCTTTTATTTTTTTTAATCCTCCTCCTCTTCCCTCTCCCTTCCTTCTTCAGTTCCCCTATCCTATTTTTTGTTCTTGTTGGTATTATTAATTTTAGCTCATGTTATGGTAATAATGTTTGCATTATTTGATGTTGTTAGGTTCCTATACATGGCTTATCTTTATTCTACTTATTTTCCATCCCCTCTTCCTCCCTCCTTGCACTTTTTCTCTTGGCACACTTTTCTACTGCAAGATCCATCTCCTAGTCCCCTTCAATCCAACTTTTACTATTATCTTTGTGTGTACCTCAGCTCACTCAAATGAGAGATACCGTAGGGTACTTAAGCTTGTGTGTCTGGTTTATCTCACACAACATTATATTTTTTTTAGGTGTATCCATTTTCCTACAAATTTCTCAAAAGTGCCATTAATTTTTATAGCCAAGTAGTACTCCATTATATATAGATGGACATTTTATTTACCCAGTCACCTGTGGATAGATATACAGGCTGCTTCCATGATTTGGCTATTTGGAGTTGTGCTGCTATGAACAGTGGTAGGTATGTATCACTGTAGTGTGATACTTTGAGCCCTTTGAGGAAGATAGCATGTAGAGTGACTGTTGGGTCATATGGAATTTCTATTTTCAGTTCATCGAAAAATCTCCATCCTGATTTCCATAATGGTTGTACTAGTTTACATTTCCATGAACAATGAAGGAGCATTCCTTTTTCATGGCAGCCATGCCAGCATTTGTTATTTGATTTCTTAATGATTGCTATTTCTTCTGGAATAAGACATAATCTTAGTGTTGTTTTAATTTGCATTTCTCTAATGAACAGAAATGTTGACCTTTTCTTCATACATTTGTTAACCATTTGTATTTCTTCCTCTGTGAAGTGTCTATTCATTTCTTGATAGATCTTTAATTTTAAGTGGTTTAATATTTTTGAATTCTTTATATATTCTAGATATTCAGCCTCTTTCTGAGGAGTACTTGGGAAACAATTTTTCCTATTCTTCATTCTACTGATTGATTTGCTGTACAGAAGATTTTTAGTCTGATAGAATCCTGTTTGTTGATTCTTGTTGTTACTTCTTGGGCAATTGAGGCTTTCTTTAGAAAATCCTTCACACATTATGTCTTGAAGTGTTTTACCTATTTTATCTTCCATTTGGCTCAGTGTCCTGTTTTAATGTTGAGACCTTTGACCCATTTTGATTTTAATTTAGTGTAGAGTAAGACATGAATCCAGTTTCAATTTTCTGCAAACATTCATCCAATTTTCCTAGTACCACTTGTTGAATAGGCTATCTTTCCTCCAATGCAAGCTTTTGTCAAAGATCAAATAGCTGAATGTATCTGGGAAAGTTTTTATGTCCTCCATTCTATTGATCCATGTATCTGTTTTTGTTCTAGTACCATGCTGTTTTGTATCACTGTTGCTTTGTAGCATAGCTTGAGGTAAGAGATTGCTATGCCTCCACTTTGCTCTTGTTGACCAAAAATTGCTTTTACTATGCTGGGTCTTTTAAGGCTCCGTTGGAATTTTAGGATTGTTTTCTTAGATTTGTAAGGTATGCTGCTGGTATTTTGACTGGAACTGCATTGGCTCTGTATAACAGTTTGGGGAGGATGGTCCTTTTAATAATATTTGTTCTGTCTCTCCAGGAGCAGGGAACATCTTTCAATTTTCTAAGGTCCTCTTGAGCCTCCTTTTTCAGAGTACTGTACTTATCTTTGTAGAGGTCAGTCACTTCCTTGCCTGGTCATTTCCTGGGTATTTCACTTTTCTCGAAGCTGCCGTGAATGGTATTATTTGCAGAATTTCCTTCTTATTGAGTTTGTTATTGGTGTGCACAAATGTTAATAATTTTTGTGGGTCGATCTTGTATCCCCCTGGATTGCTGAAGTTCATTATTAATTCTAAGAGTTTTTTGGTGAAGTTTCTTAGATCTCCTATATAGAGTTATCATGTCATCTGCAAATAACAGTAACTTGAGTTCTTCCTTTCCTGTATGTATTCCTTTTATTTGTTTATTTTGTCTGGCTATTGCTTTGGCATGTATAGATTTTATCATAATCAAGTTTGGTCCCTCTATTCCTGTTTTCTTCAGAGTTTTTTCATGAAGAAGTCTGGATTTTGTTGAAATGCTTTTCTGTATCTGTTGATAGGATCATATGGTTTTTACCTTGCTTCAGTTTAAGTGACCTATTTGTTGATTCACATGTGCTGAGCCATCTTTGGATATCCAGGATGAAACTTACTTGGTCATGACATATGATCTTTTTGATAATGTGCTACACTCTTCACTAATATCTTGCTGAGGATTTTTGCATTTATGTTCATTAAGGACTTTGGCCTATAGTTTTCTTTTTTTAGTTGGGTCTTTACCCAATTTTCAAATCAGGATGATACAGACTTCCATAAATGAATTTGGGAGCACACTGTCTCTTTCCATATCTTTGAAGAACTTGAGGAGTATTGCTAATATAACACTCCTAAAGGTTTTGAACAACTCAGCAGTGAATCCATCATCAGGACCTGAGCTTTTTTTAGTTGGGAGATTTTTTACTACTATATTAATTTTATTGCTGGTATAAGGAATATATATAGGAAAGGAAGAAGTCAAGCTATCATTATTTGCAGATGACATGATACTCTATAAAAGGCATAAAACATAATTATGACTTCTGGAGTTAGTTTTGGTAATTTTATGAGTTTAGGAATCTGTTCATTTCTTCAAAATTTGTCAGTTTGTTAAACTACAATTTTTCAAAGTAGTTACTATCTTCTGGATTTCAAGGTGTCTATTGTAATTCCAACTTTTTCACTTCTAACTGCATTGATGTGAGTCTTTTCTTGATTTCTTTGTTAAGTCTGGCTAAGGGCTTATCTATTTCAAAGAACTGGCTCTTTGATTCATTTATATTTTTTTACACTTAGTCTCAGTTTCACTGATTTCCATTCTTATTTTTATAATCTTGTCAGACTGGTTTGTTTTTGTTCTCAAGTATCTTAAGATTTCTTGTAAATTTGTCTATTTCAACTTGCTCTGTTTCCCTGGTGTGAGCGCTGACTGTAGTGAATTTTCCTTTCAGAAGTGCTTTCATGTTATCCCAGAGGGTTCAAAAGTTGTGCTGTCACTGTTACTAACTTATAGAAATTTTTAACTTTCTTCTTTGATTACCTTGTGACTCATTGTTTACAACCATATTGTCAATTTTCCAGGAGCATTTAGCTTTTCTGTGATTTTATCTATTGTTGATTTCTATTTTCATTGTGAAGTAGTCTGATAATATACATAGGGTAATTTCTATTCTTTTATATTTACTGAAGCAGGCTTGTGAACTTGTGCATGATGTTTTTTGGAAAAAGTATCATGTTTTGTTTAAAAGAATACACACTCTGTTGTAGAGGAGTGGAATACTCTGTAAATTTAGTCTGATGTTTAAGGATTCAGTTCAGCTCTGAAATTTCCCTATTGATTTTTTGTTTAATTGACCTATCTTATTGTAAAAGTGGGCTGTTAAAAGCACTACTGTGATTGTGTTAGTTTTCAATTTGATCTTTAAATTTCAGCAGTTTTTGAAGATAGATGCTCCAGTATTTGGTGCATATATGTCTATAAGTGTTATCTCTCATTAGATTGGTCCCTTAACTAGTACATAGTGATGTTCTTTGTCTATTATCAGTTATAGCTTGAAGTTTATCATGTCTGATATTAGAATTTGCTACCCTGCTTGATTTGGAGGCCCTGGTGCAAGAAATGTTGTTTTGTATTCTTTATTTTTTAGTCTATGAATATCTTTTTGGATTAGATGAGTTTCTTGAATGCATTGGATTGTTGGACTCTGTTTGTTGATCCAGTCTCTAGTCTGTGTCTTTTAATTGGAGAGTTGAGGCCATTAACATTGAGAGATGTTACTGAGATTGTAGTGGTTGTTTACCATCGTCATTGCCTTCCTTATGTATTTGTGTATCATTTGTTTTTCTTTTCCTGATGTTTTTGTTGCTATTTGAACTCTCTAGTTTCCTCTGTGTTTTTATTTCCATCAAGAATACTCTTAAGTATTTTCTCTAGAGGTGATTTACCTCTAGAGAAAAGTTTATATGGATTGGAACTTATTCGCACTTAGGGCTTGCAAAACCTCACTCCAAGCTTTTCTGTCATTTGGGATTTGGGTTGGAAAGTTTGCTGTAATGCTAATTTGTTTACCTTTATGTGTAATGTTTTTTGTTTTTCTCTGGCTGCTTTTCAAATTCTGGGGAGTTTTGTTTTGCTTTTTTATTTTTTTCTGGGTATCTTTAATAAGGATATTCCTTGGTGAGCTTCTTTTTTATCATAATTATTTGATATACTATAGGTGTCATTTACTTGTACTTTAAATTCTTTTCTTATACAGTATTTGGTAAATTTTCTTCCATGATTTCTAAAAGCACATCAGTGAATCTATCTGTGCTACTTTCTAGATTTTCTCTAACTTTGATTAACCTCAGATTGGTCTTCTTGTCATCTAGTGGCTACTGGATAGTCTTCCCTTCATCTCTTATTTCTTTTTGGCTTCATTGAGCTTTATCATAATTCACTGTTTTTTCCTTAGTATTAGACACTCTGTCATCACATTGGGCATTTCTACAATGTATGAATTCTATGCAGTTTTTTATTTCAGGTATTGCTGTCTAACATCTTTTCAAGGACACCATATCCTTGTTGAATCTATCATTCAAAATTTGATCTGTTTGGTTAGCTTGCCCAGTTTTCAACCTTTTTCCCCAAAATTCACCATGAGCACATTGAGTAAAATTGCTGTGAACTTTTGGTTCATTTCCTCTTTGAACTCATCTATTTCTTCATCCTTTCTATAAATATTTCATAAATTTATGCTACTTGGTATTTCTTTTCATCTCCTTTTGTGACACCGTCCTTTTTTAGTATAACTAAGGGGAAGTCACATACCTTCTATTTCCTTGTTTTTCCATTCTCCTATCTGTATTTGTGTATACACACACACACACACACACACACAAAATTACATGTATTACATATGACCTCCTTTCTCCTCCCCTTTTGGTAAGGGGATTACTGCAGGTTGGGGAACTGGAAAAGTGAGGAGAACTTGTTCCTTTATGGATATTTTTAGTAGGATGTTGTCTCCCCACTAATAATTTTCAGCTTTATATGTTCAATGATAGTATTTCTCCTTCTATTATTTACTTTAAGTGATTTTGGCTCTGTTCCTGTGTTTTCCCAAAAGAATCATTTCTGGTTATAACAATATCCACAGATTCAATCTTATGGTGCTTCTATGTGATAGTCATTGCTGTTACTTGTACCCCTTATGTCTATTCTCTATATACACTATGACAGTTTATTATTTATGGCTGCTTTACAATGAAGAGATGAAATGGGGTGGAGAGAATGGGAAGGGGTTGGATGAGCAGAGTTAGACTCTAAGGAGGCATTTCGAAGTGGGGATAGTGGTAGATGAAAAGGTTGATGTGGGGTCTGATTTTATTGGAGTACTTTTAGTTGAGTTGAAGGTTAGTACTGAAAGTTTTCAGAGGATATTTTGTGAGGGCAAGGGTGAGATATGAGAAAAAACAGCTTTACTTTATGTTTCAGGAAAGCTATGTGGTTGTCAGAACTTGCTGACAGGGAGGAAAATATGCTCAGTAGGATACGGGAGAGCCAAAGGCTTAGGATGGGGAGGATCTTAATAATATAGAGAAGATAGAAGTGACTGTGAGGAAACTAGGCATGGGAAATGTAGAAATTTGGGAGGAGGAGTTTATGTGTTTGGAAAAGGAATGTAGAAATATGTTAATAATATAGTCTCAGGGGGTTGAGATAAAGAAACTAGATAGGGAGCTGAGATGGAAAGAACTAGACACATATTAAATCAGAGCTAATAAAAAAACAAATACCCAAGTGTAACAACCTAATAAACACAGGAAACCATAAAAAATAACCCTGCATTACTAAATAAATCAAGAAAAACACAATAACTTAAACTTATAAGAAGTCTGATGGGAACACAGATTAGACATTCCAGTGAGACACTGAATATGTGATTCCCAAGTAGCTCCTTTGCCAGGGAGTCTGAGAGCTCATACCCCAGTAACTCCTCTGATCCTTGTACCCCAATACAGAAGACTCAGGACTTCTTCCTGCCAGGTTGCAGGCATTCTTGCAGAGTCTGAGTTCTTTGGTCAGGAATTTTTTCTGTCCCTCTCCCTGTGTGTGATGGAAGATTGGGCACACTAGTTCACTCACAAAAACTTGTCCACTGAGTCAGAATAATTCCTATGCAATCAAATCAGTGACAAGTAGTAGCAAGCTAATCCATTACAGCAGTATCTATCAGGGCTAGTTGATAAATAGCATCACAAGACCTTGTTTTGAGTCTCCCTCTAGGCTAGATAAGAAATCCACAGTTATAGTGTAAGCATCATAATAATCCATGTCTTTGCCCACAGTTGATCTGTACTAAATATGATGGCTTTTCTAATGGTGAAAGACAGCATTTGACAGTAATTTCATAGAATCAGTTATATTAAGTTCAAGGGGCTGAGGATCAGGTAATGTTAGAGGGGGAGAAGGAAAGAGAAAAAAATAAGAGCATTTTTTAAATTCCCTGTGCTGTGGTATAAGAATGAGGAACTGGATTATGCTAAAGATGGTAAGAGTATGTTATATATTTAGAAAGCAATAACAAGGAAAAGTGGGTACAAAATTGATAGCGAGAAATGAGGATGGGAAAAGATTCTGTGACTGATATAAACATTAGAGAAAAAGATAAAGGGAGACAAATAAAAAATGGAGAGGAAAGAAAAGAAAAACTGAAAATAAATAATAATAAGTAGGAGGAAGAAGGCAGACAAAGAGATGCAGATGAAAGTAGGAAGCATACAAATGGATGAAGAAGAATTCCCTTACCATCTATAAATTATCCTGGGAGGAAAACAAAGCAAGAGAAAGAGAAGTATACATACACAGACATGTTCATAAAAGAAAAAGGAATAAAACAATGAAATAAAAGTGTGGGGAAAATAAATAAAAGTGTTTAGAAGGAGGGAAACAGCAAAAAATTTTAAAAGTAGAATTAAAATTTTAAAATGAAAAATAATACAATCAAATAATAAAGAAGCAAATTTTCTTCTGTTCTGGAGTGGCTCTTTTCTTCAGCCTAGGGTTTAGGAGCAGAGGTCAGGCCAGAACATGTCTCTGTTCATGCTGGAAGTCTAAGGTGGCAGTTTGCCCCCAGAATGGTGCTGGGTGTAGAGATCTGTTCACAGTGAGAACACGGACTGAATGTGCTTTTCTTGTCCTGTATTACTCAGGTGGAACCTGGCCTCTGACCGCAGGAGCTGGGTCTGTGATCACCAGCTCCTGCTTCCCAGCAGGACTCTCCCAACCCTGCTCTCCAGTTCCCAGAAGTCTCCTATGACTGTTTTCCCCTCACACGCTCTGGGAATTTGGCAGGCACTGCTCCTGGAACCCAGGTTCAAATACTCAGTCCTTCCCTACAATGTGTCCCCACCAGTCCTCGCTCCACAATTGTGGCTTTGGGCACTGTACCAAGGTCATTCACCAACTGTGGACTGTGGAAGGTCACTCTGGAGGCCGTGTCCCTCATTTTCCTTGCTAGTTCCAATTGCTGGTGATTCTTTCAGTGCGAATGCTGTTGTCCAGCTCTCTGTTAGCAAAAAAAAAAAAAAAAAAATTTAGTTTCACTTTGCCTCCCAGCTGGTGGCTATCCAGCCACTGTGGATTGTGTTGCATGGTCTTGTCTGTGGTGCGACCTATTTCTTCTGTATCACTTAGTTCTATTTTCTTCTCTTCTGTCAGTTCTTTCTGGATTCTGGGTAACCTCTGCTCACTTTGATTCCTCGGCAGACTCTAGGGACTTTGATCTGGAGAAGTTGAGTTGTTGGCACTCACTGCTTTACCATTTTTGGACCCTAAAACATCCAAAGAACATTTTAAAGGTGATAGAAATGTTTCAAAATCACATCATGGTGATGGTTGCATAACTCTGAATTTGCTAACAATGGCTAACTTGTACACTTAAATGAATGAAATTAGTAATTTACAATCTATAGCTTCATAATTGTAAATGAAAAGTCAAACCAAAAAAGTACTAGAGGAAAATACATCTGTATATTTCTATAATCCTGGACAAAAAAGTGTTTCCAAGCATGATATAGAACCCAGAAGGAAACACAAATTTCAAATGCATTTTTGGAATATCCTATTTAGAATGTATTTAGAACCTACATGGCATATTTAACCTGAACTTTATGGAGTCAACAAAATCTTTATTGAACCAAAGCACAAAGTGCCACATTCTGTGTGACTAGCAGGGTCCTAAGAGGGGGCAATAGTAGATTAAGACAAGACACATAATAAAAGGAAAGCTGGGACTGGGTGGGATGCAACCTCTCTGATGCAGAAGCAGCAAAAACCAGCATGGTCTATGCCTTTATTTATACATAGTAAAAAGAGGGGGAAACACGCAACAGGGTCTCAAAGTCTCAGTGTTTTGCTGAGAACATGGAAAACAAAGCATTTGCAGAGCTATCTGTGCTATAGTTAACAGGGAGGAACACTAAGGCTGGATTCCAGCCAATATGCCACTGAGCTACAGGTCAACTTGTTTATACGGTCTGGTTCTGCCCATGTCCCCAGGTCTGGCTTTGCTCTAGTCCCAACAACCTCTAGTTTCCATGTTCCTGGGGTTGGCCTTGCCCTAGCCCCGAATATGTGGTCAATCTCCAGCTACACACCACACAAAGACTGCAATTTATGATCAGTGGTTTTTGAATATTTGCCCATACAACAGTGAGGAGCTGGTTCATAAGAATCACCTGAAAACATTTGTAAATAATAAGAGCTTTACTGAGATATAATCCCTTCCAGGAGTAGTGGCACACTCCTGTAATCCCAGAACTCAGGAGACTCAGGCAGAAAGATCATTGCAAGTTTGAAAGTAGCCTGGGCTCCAAAGTGAGCCCAAGGCCAGTGTGAACTGTATAGTAAAACCCTCGGTCTGCCGAGTAAAAAACAAAATAAATTATAGGGCAAGATATAATTCCCATGTGATATGTACAGCTCAATGGTGACAGTATATTCACCATCACTACAATTGATTTTGAAATATTTTCACCACTCCATTAAAAAAAATCCCAACCAGGACCAGGAATATAGCTCAACAGCACAAGCACGTGCCTGGCAAGTGCAAAATCCTGAGTTCAATTCCTGGTATTAAAAAACAAAAACAAAAAAACTCCCAACCATTGGCAGCCACATCCATTTTTTAGAAGACTCAACATCTTTATTGAATTTTCTGATAAAGAATAGGCATTAAACATATGCAAATTTTCTTTTAGCTCCTCCACTAACTTTTTTGATTGGCACATAAACAATGCGCATTGATTGGATACCGTATGATGTGTGTGCTGTGCCGTTGCCGTCTTTCCAGAGCCCCGTGCTCTGCTCAAAGACAGTGCTCCCTCTTGGCTGTTGCACTTGCTCATACATAGTCATGGAGGACTCAGCTGGCCCTCGTCACAGATAAGCACGAAACACTTTCCTTCTTTTGAGTTTCTTCACTGTATCTCCTATCTAACACCATTCAACATCCTCAGGCCACTCTACAATATTGCAGTTTCCATTCTTTATCATAGAGGTGAAGCAAAATATTGTACAAATGAAACAAAAAATGTTACAGGTACAAGAACTCATTTGCCATCCAGCCCAATCTTAAAGGAATGCAAGAGGGGACAGAGCCTTTTAGACAAATATTCCCTTCACATAATAGCAATCAATGTTCTAGTCAGCAATAACCACATGGCTTTTATCAGCTTTCTATATTATAGTGAGTTCCAGTCATCTCCCAGTTCTGTCCCCCTCCTGTCACCATGACAATCCATAAAACAAAAGAGAAATTAGGAGAAGTATCTGATCTTGTCTCAACCAGAGCCCCTGATAGTCCTGTGACACTGAAAATATATGATTATTACATATGAAAACTGTATGTTCTTTGTATTTTCCAGCCTCTCTGTTTCACAGAGGTCTGAAAATAGTCTAATGTCAAGAGTCAGGAGAGAAGAAAGAAAAACCATGTAACAATGCACTGTGCAATTATACAGTCACTCAAAAGAAGGCTGCCCAAAGTGGCAATGTCAGATAAAAAGAGAGAAAATAAATCTAAAAGGATTTTTCATCTTGATTCTATTTTAATATTAACTTATGATTAGTATTATTGCTCCATGTGATTGACTCTTAATTACATATCCCCAAGAGACACTACAAAGCTGGATACAAAATTAAGCCCTGTAGATCCTGGGTCCTGCAAAAATAAGAGGACAAATTGACCCACATGTCATCACCATGGTGACTAAACTCAAAGTTATTCTTCCAAGGGTGACTGGACCATGGAGAGCAGCAGAAGCATGAAAGAAGCTCCTCTAGAGACAAACGGAACTGGCAGCTCAGTTATACCTTTAATGGTGCGTAGAGCCCCAGGGAGAATACAGAGGATATTCTCTGACCCCTGCAAGTGGTACCATTTTGTCACTTGGTCTCCACACTGCTTAAAAGTGGAAGTCATTGCCAGGTTATGGGCTAACAGAACTGAAAGTGGTTTGCTATTGACTATTTCTGTGATTCTGCTCCTTTTCCTTGTTACCATACTTCGGAAGTCTTGTCCCAGAGAACTTGTACAACTGTGCAAGATTTTGCTAAAGGCCTTGCTTTTCACTGGTTCCTAACACACTGGAATAATCAAGGGCCAGCCTATCAGCTTGAGTAGTAAATGGACTGGTGGCTACAAGAAAGTGAGATCCAGATCGTCTAATGACAAACAGCAGCTGGCCTAGAAAGCCAGGTGACATTGACTGGATAAGCTCAGCCTTTATTGAAGAAAAATATATCCCATCCATTATAATAAGCTGGAAAACAGAAAATCTAAACTGTGTGCCCAGCTCTGGATAAAAGTATTTCATTTACAAATTAAAATATGGTGGTGTGGGGAACCACTCATACTGCTTCAAAGCTCGAGGGTATCTAAGGACATCTAAGGATGTCTACCACTCGTCTAGCACAGGCACACAGTGAGATTCAGTTATGTAACCATGACAGCACAGGTAAACCCGCACGCACTACTTATGGCACTATGTAAGAATGTAAATATCAGATAACAACCAGTATAAGAATTATACAATAAAGATGCAGGTGGCTCTTGTTCTAGCTCTTGACCCCTGTGCTGTGCTCTCTTCTATACTGCCTGCTGTTGTCATTGATGTTTTTGCACACATGCATTCTTCAAACTTGGGACCTCACCTGTGAAAATCTCCCTTGCCCCACCGCACACAGTGGGCTGACAGGTGGTGGAGATAGTAATATAAATTTGTGAGCATGAAAATGTGCTGGATCTCCTTCTCTCACCTGCATAATGAACCAACAGCCCCAGCCACACCATCCTAAATCCATCACAGCTGCATCAAATCAATGCCTTCCCCAGATGGCCCAACTCCTAATTGTGTGTGGCTAGGGTACTAGTCTATTACTGTAGGATGCAAAATCCTCTAACAGGTGACTTGGACTCAAGAACTCTCCCTTGATGTGACTGATACATTCCAAGACCTGCAGTCTGTTACCTTTCCGGCCAAATCTTTCTGTCTTCTCTTTCACACCTAGTGGGTCTGTATCACACTCTACAGATGCTGCTGACCCACTGCATTCCTTCTTCCCTTTATATTTCACATCATTTTCCTCAAAAAATCTGCAAATCTAAGACAATCTTGATAACTGCTTCTAGAGAATTCAAGCAGATGTAGAGTTTACACATAATAGACAACCTTTGAATATTGATTTTACCTCTTTCAAAGTTTTCTCTTATACATCATTTTTATTTGACCCATGTTATTGTTTATAAGAATTTCTTGGTTATCTTTGATAAATATACAACTCTGTTTCTCCCTAAGTGAATAAGCATACTCTACAAGTATCTTTGATGATATGCTGCCAAATAAGAAAAGGCAGTACTGCTCATTCATTCATTCATTCAACAAATACTGAGTTGTTGCTATGCACTGATCACTGTGCTGGACTCCCTTGAGGACAAAACAGTGAACAAGACCAAGACATTACCTAACTTTATGCAAGTCACAGTAAAAAAAATCTATTTTTTAAAAATTACAATGATATGAGACATACAGAGAAGATCCCAAGTACTACTGGATTAAAGGCTAGCCTATGCGGAATCTAATTTTGATAAAATTTGATAAAATTGGTAAATGAGACTATCAGTTTTGCCATCTTGTACACCAAGGCCAGTTCAGTCTCACAAGTATCACACTCATGATTTTCTACAACTTCGTTCTTAAATTCAGTGATTATCTTCTCTAAAATCTTCTTACCATCATTGCTCAGTATATACTTTTCACCTTCATTATTGCCCTGCTCTTTCTTTTTACTACCATATTTGCTTGCACTTTCTTTGGAGCCATGCTAGAGTGAATAATACTGTATAGTATTGTATACTATTGTATTGCATTCACACCAAGTGGGCACTGAAGTCTTGACTAGAGAAAGCCATGACCACACGTCAGAGTGGGGAAGATGGCCTCGTTCATGATCGCGCAGGGGCGATGTCTATGGTTGTGTTTGCCGCCCAGTGGAAGCAAAATTTTGCCAAATGCTTCTGCTCTCAAAATGAATTGTTCTTGAACAGAAGTGTTCTGAGGCATTGGTTTATCTTCTTAAAGGCTTTTGCACCTATTTTCAATAAAGAGACTGGCCTGTAGTTCACTTTTCAGTTGCATCCATTTCTGATTTTAGAATTAAGGTAGTGCTAGCATCCAGGAATGGCTTTGGGAATATTCCTTTTCTTTTGATTTCATTCAGAAGTGTGAATAGTATTGGTATTACATCTCCACCTTGAAGTTCTTGTAGAATTTGGCAATGAAACCACCAGGACCTGGGAATGTCTTACTTGGTAGGTTTTTTTTTAACCATTTCAATTTCATTGCCTGTTACTGGATTATTCAGGATTTTTTTATCTTGGTTCAGTTTTGCTAACTCATATGTATCTAGGAATGTATTCATTTGTTCTGAGTTCTCCAATTTATTGATCTACAGATATGTGAAATAATTGCTAATAATCTTCTGAATTTTGGCAGTGTCTGTCGTGATTTCGTCTTTTATATTCTTAATTGTGGTGATTTGTGTTTCCTTTTTTAGGTAAGATTGGCAAAGGGTTAATCTATTTTGTTTTCTCTTTCAAAGAACCAGCTCTTCAAGTCATTTATTCCTTATATTGATTTTTTTTTAAGTCTCCACTGATTTTTGCTCTGATCTTTGTGATTTCCTTCCTTGTGCTGACTATAGGTTAGGTTTATTTTTTTTTTTTTACCAGTACCTTGAGCTGCATCATTAAGTTATTTATTTGGGTTATCTCTGTTTTTGTGATGTGGGTATTTACAACTATAAACTTCCCTTTTAGGACTGTTTTTACTGTGTCCCATCAGCTCTGCTATGTTGTACTGGTGTTATCACCTGTAGGAACTGTCTTATTTCTTCTTTGATTTGTTCTATGACTCATTGATTAATCACTAATGTGTTGTTCAATTTCCATGTGTTTGAATAATTTCTGTGTTTCCTTTTATATTGAATTCTAGTACTGCACTATGATCTGATAATGTGCATGGTATAAATTCCGGTCTTTTGCATTTACTTAAGCATGGCCTATTGGCTAGTACGTGATTTGATTGGATCAAGTTCCATTATTCTGTTGGATGGAACACTGTAGATATCTACTACCCATTTGTTCAAAGGGTTGGTTCAACTCTGACATTTCCTTACTGATTTTTTGTCTAGTAGATCTATTTGTGCTAGTGGAGTATTGAGATTCTTTATTAAGATTGTATTGCTATTTATCCAGTCTTTTATTTCTAAGAATGTTTGTTTTATGGAGTGCACCAGAGTTCAGTGCATGTATGTTTATAATTGTTATATCGTCACACTGAAGAGTTCCTTTAACCAACATTTAGAGACCATTTTTACCTCTTCTGACTAGGCTATTGGCACAGAATCCACAACATGAAATTTTCTGGGGATGGTTGCAGGCACATTTGCTCCTCCTGTCTAAATTCTTTCATTTGAAACCTCAATAGAAAAGAAGGATTTTATTTCTGAAATATTGTAAATAATGATACTTTTAAAGAATGAGGACCCACCCTCACATCTGAAAGAGGCCTCTCCTTCATACCTGGAAGACGTCAGCCAACAAGGGGAGCCTTAGTAGCCCATCCCCCACACCCAAAAGACCTCAGCAGCTGCCAGACCATCACTGACCCCTTCTACTATCTGCAATACTTTGAGCTGGTGGGAGCCTTGGCAACCCCTGCCCCCACCCTAAGGACCTTAGCAGGCTGGTGAGAGCATGGTGAGTTCCCCTCCAAGCAGAGAGCCTCAGTGGGTTAACAGGAGGCTTAGCAAACCCTCCCTCTACCCCGAGGACTTTGGGAGCCAGCAAGACTGCAGGTGAATCCTTCCATACAAAGAACCCTGGATGGATTGGCAAGAGCACCACCAAAGCCTTTCCACATCCAGAAAAAGCTGATTGGGCCATGAGATCCCCAGTGACACAGTCCAGGTTAGGTGCACACTAAAGACAGGTGGGTCTGGCAACCTGGAACAGCCTGAAGCCACAATAACAGTACAAGCTAAGGGTTGCTTCACATCAGTACTCCTAGACTAGTTGGCCTAGAAAGTATATAGGACTCATGCAATTAGCCTGCAGAGGAATTCAGGTGACTGGCCCCTCCTCTACATTGTAGGATGCAACAATTGAGTGAACATTAGCAACATAGTAGGACCCTAAGACACACATGATGGACAGTGAGACTAGCAGGATTGAAAAGACCAAAATATTAACACAAGAGGTGAAAATGACAAAATGAAAAAGTGAAATGTAATCTGAAATGCCCGCCCATCAGGAACAAGTACAGGAGACAATGAAATAGAGGACATTAGAAGTCACATGCCTGAAGTTTCTGAAAAGATAGCAAGCGAAATTAAAAAAAAATCCATGAGGCTATAGAGGAAATCAGATTAGAAATAATCTCTCAGGTAAAGAAAAAAATGACAACCTTAATAAAGGATTGTCTCAGCATAGCTAGAAAAGACATAGATTTAAAAAGAAGTATAGGAGCATGGGGAAATGATGTAAACCTTGAATAAAAAATATAGGAAAGAAATAGAATGTATGAAACAAATTCAAAGAGATATATGGGAAATTAAAAATTCCATTGAAAGCTGACTAACCCATTTAAATGAAACTGAAGATAGACTTTCAGACCTTGCAGACAAGATTGAAGCTAGTGATAACACAAGGAAAGAACTCTTAAAAATAACAAGGGACTAAGAAATAACAATTAAACAACTCCAAGATGATGCAAAGACAAATAATATAATATTGATAGGTGTCAATAAAAATGCAAGAGTCAACAAAAATGACATAAAAATATTTGCAGAGGTAATAGCAGAAAATTTTCAAATCATGGGAAAAGAATCTCATATATTGATAAGTGAGGCATATAGAACAGCCATAACCAAAATAAATGTACACCCAGCTATATAATAATCAAGATCTCAGAAATTCAGCATAAAAACAGTACTAAAAGCTGTTAGAGAAAAGAAACAGGTCACCTACCAAGGAAAGCCCATTAAAATCATGATCAACTTCTCAACACAAACCCTCAAATAAAGATAAGCTTGGAGTGAAGTATTGCAAGCCCTAAAACAAAACAACTTTTAACCCAGATTGATGTACCTTACAAAACTTTCTTTCAAAATTGATGGAGAAATAAAGATACTTCCATGACAAAGAATAACTGAAGAAAGTTATGTCCACCAAACCAACCCTAGAAATAGCACTGAAAGACATACTAGATAGAGATTTTTTTTAAAACCACAATTCCCAGAACAACAGAAAAAAAACCACACACACACAAGGCAAGGCAAACAACTAAATAAGGCAGGAAAGCATGGGTCCAACAATAGGAAAACGATATGACAAAATTAAGCCAAAACATCAGTTATAACCATAAATGTTAATGGCCTCAGTTTATCAATTAAAAGAAATAAATTGGCAGAATGGATTAAGAAACAGGTTCCAACAATGTGTTGTATACAAGAAACATATCTAACTTAAAAAGAAACTCATACACTAAAAGTTAAAGGATGGAAAACAATATTCAATGTGATAGGAATGCAGAAAAAAGCTGGGGTAACTATTCCATTTGCAGATAATGTGTACTTCAAACCAAAAATGACCAAAAGAGATAAAGAGAGTCATTATATACTTGTTAGGGGAAAAATTCAACAGGAATAATAAGCATAATAAGCATAAGTATATATGTACCAAATATAGGAGCACCCAACTATATAAGGCAAATACTAATAAACATGAAAAATCAAATATGCAATAACACAATTGTAATGAGAGACCTTAATACTCCATTGTCACAAAGAGATGATCAACTAGACAAAAAAAATCAGCAAAGAAATAACAGAACTGAATCACACTTGTGAACAAACTGACTTACTAGATGTTTACAGAGTTTTCCACCCAACATCAGAATACACATTCTTCTCAGCTGCACATGGGACATTCTCTAAAATAGACCATATATTAGCCCACAGAACATACATAAGTAAATACAAAGGACTGAAATTATCCCACACATATTATCAGACCATAGTGCAAAAACTACATAAACACATGGAAATTAAATAACACCATCTTTAACAAACAATGAACCCATTGAACAGATGAAACTAAAGAAGAAATAAAATAATATCTACAATTCAATGAAAATGCAGATACAACATACCACAACCTGTGGGACACAATGAAAGCAGTCCTAAGAGGGAAATACATAGCAATGAATTGTCACATCAGGAAAACAGCCTAATGCTGCACCTCAAGCTTCTAGAAAAAGAAGACCAAGTCAAGACCAATACTCATAAAAGGGAGGAAATTATAAAGATGAGAGCAGAAATTAGTGGATTTGAGATTAAGAAAACAATACAAGGAATTAATGAATCAAAAAGTTGGTTCTTTGAAAGAATAAACAAAATTAATAAACTCCTAGCCAAACTTATCGAGAAAAGGAAAGAAAAAACTAAAATTCATGTGATGAGGAATGAAAGGGTGAAATTTCTACAGATTCTATGGAAATTCAGAAGATCAATAATACCTACTTTGAAAATCTTTACTTACATAGGCTGGAAAACACAGAGGAAATGACAGATTCCCAGAAACATATGAATTACCAAAGCTGAGTCAAGAAGATATAACAATTTTGAATAACCCAGTATCAATTACTGAAATTTAAAATGTAATTGAAAACTTAACAACAAGGAAAATCCCAGGCCCTGATGGATACACTGATGACTTCTACAAGAAATTTAGAGCAAATTCTTCAAAAGGAAACAAGTCTCCCTAACTCATTCCTGGAGGCAAGTATTACTCTGATACCAAAACCAGACAAAGAACCAAACAAAAAGGAGAACTAGAGGCCAGTCTCCCTAATGAACACTGAAGCAAAATGTTTCAATAAAATAACTAGTAAACAGAATGCAGCAAGTCATCAAGAAGATTAAACACCATGAGAGAGAGGGATCTATCCCAGGAATGCAGGGATGGTTCAACAAATGCAAATCAACACATTTAACACACCACATCAACAGAGCCAAAGACAAAAATCATATGATCATCTCAATAGATACAGAAAAAGCTTTTTATAAAGTCCAACACTCATTCATCATAAATACCCAACAGAAAATCAGAACATATAGTCTCTACCTCAATCTGATAAAAGCCATCTGTGACAAACCAACAGCCAACATCATACTAAATGGACAAAAAACAAAAGCTTTCATTCAAAAATCAGTAACAAGACATAGATGTCCATTATCACTGCTCCTATTCAATATAGTGCTGGAAATGTTAGCCAAAACAATTAGACAAGAGAGTGAAATAAAAGGAATAAGGATAGGAAAGGAAGAAGTTAAATTATCATTATTTACAGATGGCATGATACTCTATATAGATGACCTCAAAAACACCAACAAAGACTACTAGAGTTGATAAGCAAATTCAGCAGTGTATCTGGATACAAAGTTAACACTCAAAAATCAATAGCAGCTGGACGTGGTAGCACATGCCTGTAATCCCAGCACTCAGGAGGCTGAGTCAGGAGGATTGGTGTGAGCTTGAGACCAGCCTGGGCTACAAAGTGAGTTCAAGGCCAGATCAAATGGAATACTGAGACCCTATCTTAAAAAAATAGTAATAAAATCAATAGCATTCTGGTACACAAACAATAGACTCACTGAGAGAGAAATTAGGGAAACAATACCTTTCACAATAGCATCCAATACCTGAAATACTTAGGAATCAATCTAACAAAAGATATAAAAGATCTATATATTGAATGCTGTAGTATCTGAAAAAAGGAGGCTGAAGAAGATATCAAAAAATGGAAAGATATCCCTTGCTCTTGGATAGGAAGAACCAACATAGTAAGAACAAGCATATGCTGAAAACTGTCATGCAGATTTAATGCAATGACAATCAAAATACCATTAGCTACTTCACAGATCTAAAGAAAATATTCCTAAAATTCATTTGAAAACAGAAGATACATAGAATAGTAAAAGCAATCCTCAACAACAAAGGCAAGGCAGGAGGCATCAAAATCCCCAACTTGAAATTATACTACAAAGCTACTGTGATAAAATCAGAATAATAATGGCACAAAGAAAGACCTGAGGATCAGTGGAACATCATTAGAAAATGCTGACACAGCTATAAAGGCACTCAGCCACCTTATCTTTGACAAAGGGGTCAAACATGTTCCCTGGAAGAGAGATAACCTCTTTAACAAATGGTGCTAGAAAATTTGGCTTTCCATATGCCAAAGACTAAAACCAGACCCATATCTATCACCATGTATTAAACCAAAATAACAATGGATCAAAGATCTAAATATTAAAAGAAGCAGTAAATCTACTGAAAGACAGGGTAAATAGAAATCTTGAAGACATACGGGTAGGCAAAGAGTTCATGAACAAACCACAAGCTGCATGGGAAGTATTTCAAAGAATCAACAACTGGGATCCCATCTTACTAAAAAGGTTTTGCACATTAAAAGAAATCATCAACAGAGTGGAAAGAAAACTCACAGAGTGGAAAAATATTTTAACCAACTGTCCCTCAGACAAAGGACTTATATCTAGAACATATAAAGCATTGAAAAACATCAGCCCCCCATTCAAAGACCCAACTGAAAAATGAGCATTTGAGATGAACATGCACTTCTCAGATGAAAAAATACACATGGCAAATGAATACATGAAGAAATGTTCACCATCACTGGTCTTTTGAGAAATGCAAATCAAAACAACATTGAGATTGCATCTCACTCCAGAAAGAATGGCTGTCATCAAGAAATCAGTAACAAATGTTGGCAGGGCTTTGGGGAAAAAGGAATGCTTCACTGTTGGTGGGAGTGTAGACTGTTATGACCACTGTGGAAATCAGTGTGGATATTCCTAAAAAAGCTAGGATTTGAGGTACCATTCGATCCAGCTATTCTTCTTCTCAGTATTTTCCCAGGAGAAATGAAAACATCATGCCACAGCGATATATGTTGCACCCATGTTTATAGTAGTACAATTTGTAATAGCTAAACCTTGGAAACAACCCAAATCCTCATCAACCATGGAATGGATAAAAAAGATGTGGTATTTTTATACAATGGAATATTACTCAGCTACAAAGGAGAATAAACTTGAGGCTTTTATGGGTAAACAGATGCAACTTGAGACCATACTTATAAGTGAAATAAATCAAAAATCACATGTGCAAATATCGTATTGTCTCCCTAGTGTAAAAAAAAACTGAAAGAGTAATAAGATCCCAAATGTACAATACATGTTGTGAAAATGAAAGGTAAAGAAAGTGCTTGAAATGAAAGAATGACTGGGATAAGGGAAAGGAAGAAGGGAAATGATTATATGTATATAGATATACATACGTATGTGTGTATGTATATATAACAAGATAGATAACTATACTACTAATCTCTGTTAGTGCATCAAAAAGAACATTTTGTGTTTTCATTGTTTGATCACTTTTTTATGCCTAAATCTTGTAATCTGAACAACTACTTCTAAGATAACAATATGCAATATTGCACTAGTGTTAATATATTGCATATTGCACTTTTTTTGAAATTCTGTATTGTTCCTATAATTTTTTAATTAAAAAAGAATGGAATGATGTGACCAATAAAAATCTAAAAATCAAATCTACTGCTAACCAATTTTATTCACTGAAAAAATATATTATGAACAAGTTTAACTCTTAGAAATTTTACATCATTCTTGTTTTTCTTTTAACTTGTATTTTGATCCTACTTTCCCACAGAATATTTTCATGTAAAATATTTTTATATTTTAAAGTCTTATACTGATCACTTCTCATTCCTTACTTCAATAAAAGATATGAACACAAATTCATGGACTCATAAGACTCTTTAGAGCAGCATTTTTCCTTCTAGACTGAAATAGTACTACAATCATTATTAATATATAGTTTCCCAAAAGCAGCATATATAATTTATGTTTTTAAACAAAAAAGGGAAAGAGAAATTCTGTACTTACTGTGATGAATAATGGTGTCTAATTTCATTCACATTTTAGTGGATGAATATTATTTATTGATGCATTGAGACTGTGTTTGGTATGAGTTCTAATGTGTTTTTGTAAGAGAGTCTTTGTTCACATATAAAAAATAAAATCGAGCAAAATCTGCTATCATAATATCACTCAACTCTTTGCACTTCTACTTTGCATGCTAAAACCATGCCGTGGCACAACTTCAAATATTATTTTTGTGATCCATCAGCTGACTATACAATTTTATTGAAAGAAATTTTCCTCAATTTTATTGAAAGAAAATAAATATAAATCATCGTGAATTGTGAAAAAATCTGTTACTCATCATTAGAGATATCGATTTCTCAATTTCTGGGAAATATGTCAAAAAACATATCCAAGTTTTACTAAATGACTATTAATTATACTTCTTAGTCTTTTACTTAGAGGCATCTTAACATACTCAGAAGTTGAGAAAACTAAATGGTTAAGTATATTCACTATTATTAACATGCTTTCAATAAATTGAGTTAAATCTACAAATTGAAGTTTTTAGACAATGGATCAATAAAGGTACATAGAAAATGTCTACCATATAAACCATATTAGAAAAAGTTATTCCTCATTGTCAGACCAAATAAACAACCAGAATTCCGACTTCATTCTTCATTTCAAATAACCCCATGTCAGCATCTCCCTTGTGAATCCTGGTGGTAGATGTACAGGTAGAGAGAACACGGAATCCTGCTGGAGTTTATCATCTGCCTAGGACCCTCTGCTCCAGGAACAAATACAGTTTTTGGTGTGATTCTTATCATTAATTTCTGAAGAGGACCTATATTCACTGTACTAAATAAGTTTAAAGATATTTATTAAAGACATATAAATAAGTAGTCACATGCAACATTTAAATTGTATCCATTTGTATTCAGTTGGGACTATTTAATGACTAGACTGATGACAGAGTGCAGAACAAGCTCAAATAGGAAATCTGCTCAGACCCAGTTGTATAAGGCAAGGAAAGAAACTGGACAGGGGCAAACTGGAAGGACCATCCAGCTGCAAGAGAAACACTACAGTAGACCTTATGTTGTAAGCAAGAATAAAAGCATGGCTTTTCACCACCTCATCCGATTTCATTCACCCACAAGCAGCGGGCACTCACACGGCATTGTGTCAGCGTTATAAACAAAACAAGCTGTGCTTCCTGTGCTAGCAGAATTTGTGTTTCATTGAACAGATAATACATATTCTTACCTATGTGAAATTTAAAAGTCAGACAATGATGCAAGAAGCATAGGCTTATAATCTGTCAAAAGAAAAAACAGGTGCTTGAATTAGTATAGTCAGCACAGGTTTCAAAGATTCTGATCAGAACTTTAAGGAATGGGTCGCATGAAAAAAAGCCTTTGAGGAAGGGGGTGGTGTTAGGAAATGCTTATTTGGGTTGAGAGGGGCAGTGAAGAAACCAAATATCTGGCTCAGGAGTTCTGAATTAGAGAACAATATAAGTAGTATTCATATTAATAAGGTACCTGAAATGAACCTGTAAGGTTTAGGCTTGATCGCATTGGCAATAGAGAGCCACAGGAGCCTGCTGCAGGAGAAGGACACAAGAGATATAAAGTAATATCACACTCTAAATGCAGGTGCACAGGACGGGAGGCTAGAGGCTAGCAGAAAGTCCTGCAACAAAGCAGGTGTCAGGGTTGAAGCTGAGGCAAGTTTGGGCGAAGTTGCCAAATGCGGGTTCAATTTTCACTTGATTTCTAGCTCCAGTTTTGTTTCCAGCTCCACAGTCCTGGACCTATCACTTGCCCCCTGGATCTGTATTTCCTCTGTTCCAAGGGGCCCCTGGGATTAAACGAAGCCTCTTTGGAGACAGACCAGCAAGAATACAGATCAACTGAGGCCAGCTTCTCATCACAACTGTGTGAGTCAAATCAGATTTACTTTTATCTGCTTCGTTTTCATTGTTAATTTGGGGTCTTCTGTATAACATTTAGAGAAGAATTGTTGCTGCTTAAAAAGAGTTTTGAAGGCCGGGGATTTAGCTCAGTGGCTTAAGCACCTGCCTGGCAAGTATGAGGTCGTGAGTTCGATCCCCGGTATCAAAAAAAAAAAAAAAAAAAAAAAAAAGTTTTGAAAAAAACTGTACTTTAGGAGCTTCCTTCAAAGACGTAAAATTCTGAAGTTCTATGGAACAGGGCCGTTGTACATGAGAATGCTTGGCAGGACTCGGTAATGGATTAGCGAGAGGAGGGAAGGGGGCCCAGGGTGAGAGCACTGGGCTGAGTGGGAGGCAGGAAGCAGAAATGAGCAAAAGGAACAGCAGTTGGTTCTTGGAAGTAAACATTGAGTTTTCTCTACTTTGCTTTCATCTTGTAGCTGCTGGATTGATTTTTCATAGGCTTTGCTATTTTTAAGATATCTTTCTTAAAGATAGCTTTTCTTGATAATTGTGAAAGAAAATTTAAAATATTTGCCGACTTCACATGTGGAAAGAACGGTTATAGTTTCACTTGTCCAAAGCATTCTTAACTGTACCATCCAGAATAAAATATGAGTAATTCAGGGTGAAGGTAGCATTTTAAAAGAGGATAGGCCCAATTAATATTTCTTTCACAGTTACTGTATCATATGCAAGTAGGAACAAAAGCTACAGGGAACAGAGTGTAATGGATCATGATGACTATTTCAGAACAGCTTGAACCTCCGTGTAGCCTGTAAGAAGCTTGTGTGAGCTGAATTCAGAAGCAAGCTGCATAGTTATGAGGGCCCAAATATGCTCTTTCATAACATAAAATAGAAGGACTCTCACGTAAAAGGATTTACCCCAATGAAAAGATGTGCTATCCCCCATGTCCCTCCACAGATAGAGACACACAGAGTGGTCTCTAAATCACTAATACTTTTTGTTACAATTGCTGACTACTAATGTAACAAGTTTCCTTTTTCTATCCTTTTACTCATGCTATGGCTCCTGTCTCATGGAATTATTACTACTATTATTACTACTATAGCAAATTGATTGAATTTTAATGTTGTGAGGCACAAAAGGTCAAAAGAGTTTGATTCACTCACTCCGTGTCCTAAATGTACTGTACTTGTGTTTGAAATAATTGTATTAAGGACAGAAGAAAGAACAAAATGAGAAAAATGTGCCACATTCCTATTCTGTTCTAGATTGTTAATATCCTCAAGGCATGTTGCCCTTGTCCTGGCTCCTTGGCAGTAATTTTTACTGAGGACTGGGCCACTTTTGTTCAAATTAAATTTTTCAAGCTCTGCTCAGGATCAGCAGGCCCCTAATGAAAAGAAACTTCCCACATTACAGAAAAATCATGTCCCTTCAGTGTGGCTGGGATGGTATCCTTCGGTTCCTCACTGCGGGATTATAAATTAATAGGTTTGGAGGATATTCGGCATTTGGAATGCCGTTTTGCCACTAAGGTGAGCCCACGCTGCCCTCAGTCCTGCCTAAAAACCTGGCGTGCTCAAAAGAAAACTTCATCAACACTCTGGTTTCTCTTCAGATCGTATAAATCTTTCGCCTTTTACTAAAAGAAAGCTTCATCGGGAGCGGATACGTTGTTCAACAGCACCTTGCTGGCTGTGAGCCATGGCAGAGATTTAGTTGTTCATCGAGCATACTGACTGGTTGGTTTGTGATTAAATGGAAATCTTTTTTCATTAATACCATTTCTCCTACCCTTGTACTCCCTTCTTTGCTTTCTTCCCTGTGATTCACCAACACCATTTCTGATCAGAAGAAACTAGCAAGCATTTAATGGTGCAGAACAAGCAAGTCAGCACTCTGCAGCGCTCCCCCACCCGCAGCGCTGAGAAGGCGCTTCCACGACTCAGAATAAATCAGATGGGAAAAAAACACCAGCACAAAGCCTCAGCTTAGGAAATAAGTGGCAGTGGGTGAGGCACACAAAGGCCACCTCACTGTTGCCCATGGTTACCCCAGAGATAGTCGTCCTGCCTGTGTCAGCTCCAGGGACACGTAGAAGGGGTCAATGTGCACAGGGAATGATTACACTTTTAAAACTTGCTCCAGCAAAAGACACATGGCTATTTATCCCCCTCAGGGCACTTGCCCTCCCTTTGAACCCTCTTAGCCCATCATTCTTGCCACTTTTTGAAGTCGGTTTGTGGGCTGTATTCTGTGCTGAGTTCCTCCCAACAGAAAGCAGCAGACTTATAAAACTTTCCCAACTGTCTTCACCTAGTATTTTCATCAGATCTAGTACGATGCAACTTCTAGCTCTTACCCAAGGTCCAAATGACAATGAAAGACAAACATCTTAAACTGATTCAGGACTTAAGGCAGCTATGACACTGAAACCAGAAACACAAAAGCATGCTTCCAGCACTACTTCAGAAAGCGGTGGAACGAGGGGCTACGTGGGTTCGCAGTGAAGGGGGTACTTTAAGGGAAGAGGATGTTGAAGATTGATGGCAATGCTCTTTTACCATAATAATTTTTTAAAATTTGTAGTATTTACTATATTTTTATCATATCTCATAGAATATAGAGTAGCTTTCTTAGAGGAAATCAAAACTCCATTGCCTAGACAAATTCTAGCAAAGTAAATAATTTACATTTTCCCTCCCACATATTGTATCCAAATGATTGGTGTATGTTAAAACCTGTTCTTTAGGGCTGGGGATTTAGCTCAGTGGCATAAGTGCCTGCCTTGCAAGTGTGCGGTCGTGAGTTCAATCCCCGGTACCAAAAAAAAAAAAAAAAGACCTCCTCTAAAAAAAACCTGTTCTTCGCATTTACATTTTTAACTGTCTCAATGTTCTGTCCTTCATATGAAAGCTAAATATAATATAATGTAATATAATATAATTAATATAATATAAGTATAAAGACACACGACCTAATGAAATATGGAATATGAGTAGGTGATTCAGGAAAGAATTGCTTATATCTTCTATTTATGTCTGAAACAAGTGTCACTGTTTTAGTAAGTTTTTTATTAGGAATTATAGTATCTTGTAGAATTTGCTATAATAAAGTTTATGATATCTTCATACACACTTTATAATGTCTGTAGGATCAAAAGTGGTGTCCATCTGTAATTCCTGGTACTTGTAATTTGTAGTTTTTCTTATTTTGTCCTGGTCAATATTTCTAACTTAAAAACAATTTCTGTTTATGTTGATCTTTTCTATTACAGATTTGTTCTATATTTTGCTAACTTCCACATTTATCTTTATAATTTTATTTCTTTTCTTTGGGCTTAATTTGTTATTTTCTAGTTTCCTGTGATAAGTCTTTAATAACTGAGTTTCCTAACATATGCATTGGTTTTGTAAACTTCCCTCTCATCAGGAAAGACTAAATTTATAAAGTAATTATAGTGATTTGCCTACCCATGAAGGAAAAGAGAGTGAACTTGGTGAATTAATTTTTACTAGTAATGGTAATGAAAATACAGTGACAAAAAAGAACTTTTGACTAAAGCTAAATATGGCTAGGGTAGATGTTGATCATGAATAATGATTTCAGAAACTAAAAAAAGGTAATGATAAAATGCTTTCCTAAATATGAATTAGATTTTGTCTTTATTTCATCCTTAAGGAAGGTAGCTTCACAGTGGGCCTTCCAGCCTCTTAATGAAACTAATGTTAATTTCTCCCAAACTATTGAGATTGCCATATATGATGTTTAACAGCAACAGGGATTTAGAGAACCACGGTTTATAAGGAGTTGTAAGTATAATGTGAGATAGGTGAGGGGAAATGAGGAACATTTCTATTGATATCCTGTAAAATTTTCCTGAAATTGACCAGGTATAGAAGAAAATCCCACAATCTGAAAGTTCAAATTTCTAAGTGAATCTGTATTAAAAGAGAGATCTGTTAACACACACGCACGCACGCACGCACACACACGCACACACACACACACACGCACACACACACACACATACACACACACACACAGCACACCAAGGAATTTTCAGAACAACAGTCAACCTAGAACACTATCTTCCAAGAGTCTGTTCTACTCTCTCAAGTTGCCTTGCTAGTGGGATACTCCAATGCTCAGTCCTGCCTGCTCTCTTTTTGATCTACATTCCTGTCCTTGATAACTTTATTCTGTCTTGTGGCTTTAAATGTCATCTCTTAAATGTATACTGTATCCAGATGCTTCTCCAAAATTCCAGAGTTGTACATAAATATATGTAATAGACAATTCAAATTTAGAAGATCCCAAATGCAACTCATTTCCTCTTCTAAAATCTGTTCTGTTGGCAACATTTTCCTTCTTTGTTCATGGAAACACTTTTTTTTCTTTATTAGTACATATTTGCAGCATGTGATACAGATTTATCTTGGGGAACAGCACATGAACATAATATGGCTTATTTCTTTTTTTAGTCCCCTTCCCACCCACCTTCCTCTCTTCTCCCCTGAATCCCGTTTCCACATTCTGTTATTGCTGTTATTATTAATCTTTACTCATGTTTACATTCATTGAGCAGATTAGGTTCCTATAGATAGCATATCTTAATTCTACTTATTTCCCCTTCCTCTCACCTTTCCCTTCACTCTCTCTATCTCCTGGACCCCATTCCATATGTAAAAGATCTATCCTTTTGTTTCTCTCTATCCATCCTTTATTATTCTCTTTGTTTGTACTTTGCCTCATACAAATGATAGACACCATATGGTATTAAACTTGTGTGCCTGGTTTATTTCACTCAACATTACACTTTTCAGGTGCATCCATTTTCCAAAAAATGTCTCAAATTAATCCTTCTTTATAGCTGAGTATATCCCATTATATACAGATACAACATTTTCTTAATCCATTCATGCGTTGACAGATACACCAGCTGCTTTGAGGATTTAGCTATTATGAATTGTGCTGCTATAAACATTGGTATACATGTGTCACTATAGCATGATGTCTTCAGCTCTTTGGGGAAGATACATAGAAGGAAAATAACTGGGTCATATAGAATTTCTAATTTTAGTTCTTTGAGAAATCTCCATACTGATATCCATAATGGTTGTACTAGTTTGCTTTCCCACCAACAAGGGAGCAGGGTTCTTTTCTCACCACAGCTCATCAGCACTTGTTAGTCTTTGACTTCTTGATAATTACCAGCCTCTCTAGGGTAAGATGGAATCTTAGTGTTGTTTTAATTTGCATTTCTCTAATGGCCAGAGTTGTTGAGTATTTTTTCACATATTTGTTGGCCATTTGTACATTTGAGTAGTGTCTGTTCGTTTCACTTGCCCATTTATTTTAGGTGGTCTAATTTTTTTTAGTTCTTTATATTTTTAACTATTAGTTCTCTTTCTGAGAATACTTTGCAAATTTTTATCATTCTGTAGGTTGTCTGTAGGTAATACTGTTTGTTAATTCTTGTTACCATTCCCTATGTAACTGGGGTTCTGTTTAAAAAATCCTCTCCTACACCTATGACTTAAAGTGTGTTACCTGTTTTGTCTTCTAGTAGGTTCAGCATTTCTGATTTTATTTTAGATCTTCAATCCATTTTTATTTTAGTTTAGTACATAGTGAGAGATATGGATCCTGTTTCAGTCTTCTGCGAATAGATATGGAAACACTTTTATCTGTTTATCTTGAATTAATTTTATGTTCATGGAAATTGCACAGAGTTCCTATGAACCCTTCAGCCTAAAACAACTCATATAATCATAACACGATTATAATAAACTGGGATATTCACTATAGTACAATACAGTTAACTAAGATATAGAACTTAGTTCAGATTTCACTAGTTTTTATATGCAGTCTTTTTTCCGCCTCAGTGTTTAGTTCTATGAAATGTTAGCAATGTTCATTTTTTATAACTTGTAACTACAGCTAAGTACATAGAATTGTCTCTTTATGGACCATCCCTGTAGTGTTGTTTAAGAAAGAACTCTGGGGCTGGGAATACAGCTCAGCAGGCATAAGCTTCTGCCTGGGTCCCGAGTTCAATTCCCAGCATCACCCCCCCCCAAAAAAAAGAAAGGAAAAAAGAAAGCACTCTGTCTACAAAACGTCCAAAACAATTTCTTTCTAAAAGTTTTATAATTTTACACTTACATGATTAGCAAATTTTTAAATTAAATTTTTTGCAAGTTTTTTTTTTTATCTTTGTTTTTTGTTTTGTTTTTGTTGGTTTTTTTTAAATAGGGCCTCACTATGTAGTGCAGCCTAGCCTTGAACTTGGTTATACAGCTCAGGTTGGACTCGAACTCATGGCTCCTGAGTACTGGGATTAAAGGTGTGCACACCACACCTGGTTTTGAGTGAATTTTTATGCAAGGGATTCACTATGCTTTCTGTTGCTCAGGTCATTAATTTTAAAATTATCTTTGATTTCTCTTTCTCTTGCACCTCATATCAAAACCATTAGGAAGTTCTACTGATTCTACCACTCACCATTTCTACAATGACCACTCTGGCCTGGCCCACATTATGTCATTTTCATATTTGCTGCACATGTCTCTTAATCAATCTCCATCTTCTCCACTTACCTTTCACAGTCTGTCCTCAATATTGTCATGGGGATAGAACTCACAACCTTGTGGCTGCCAGGCAGGCTCTTAGGCCACTGAACTAAATCCCTGGCCCCGACCTTGTTTTTACGCATAAGGGAAATCAAGTCACTCTTCTGTTAAATCCCTCCAGGGACTTCCACTTCTCTACATGGTCTGCTCTCTCCTTCACCTCCAATAGGTGACCATACATCCTAGCACCCTCCATCTGACCATTCCAGTCTCTCTTTGTTGGCTTCCTTGTGTTTTTAACTGCGTCAGCCCAGCCCCACCTTGTCGTTTTCATATTGACTGCTCCCTTGACTGAAATTCTCCTCCACCAGACAGCGACATCATCAGCCTCCTCGCCTCCTGTAAGACTTCGCTTAAGTTTCATCTTTACAATGAGACCCACCCTGGCCACTCTAAATGGTCAGCCTGCTGCCCACCACTCACCAGTATCTCCCAGTCATTCTTTCTGTCCACAGTACTCACCAACTCCTAGTGAATTTCTTAATGAATCTGTTTATTATCAGATTAGATGTATTATCTTCTTGTCCACTGTCCTCTACCGCACTAGAAATAGCCTTCCTTGAGACAGAGCTCAGTGTCTACCTCACTGACAAAACCCAGGCATTCAAAAGTGCCAGGCATTCACAAGTGCCCAATAAGTCATTTTTTAAGTGATAGAATGATAGCAATTTTAAATCAATGATTCTCAAAGTATGGTCCCTCAACCCTTAGTAGTTCCTTAAATACATTTATGGAGTCTACAAGGTCAAAACTATTTTCTCAATACTGAGATAGTTTATTAGCTTTTTTACTATATTGACATTTGCACTAAAGGTACTGAAACATTAGGTAAAACTGCTGGCATCTCTGCACCAATCCAAGCACTGGTACCAAATTATTCCAGTAGATACTGTATTCTTCAGTGCTTTACATTCACATTTTAAAAGGAAAATACACCATGGAGTACTATTCTGCCATAAAGAAAGATAAACAAGTCATTTATAGAAAAATGGGTGCACTTGAAACCATAATATTAAGTAAAATAAATTAGACACACAAGCCTAAATATCACATAGTTTCTCTTATATAAGAAATGCAAATTATTAAATAAAAAGAAAAGTAAAAGTAAGTATGGAGATAGATCTTTCGCAAATGAGAGGATCAATAAATGGAGGGAAGTTGAGAGAGAGGACAGAAAGAGAATGAAATAAAGGAATTAAGATGTGTTATGTACATGCATCAATTCCGCACAAAGAAAGTGAGTGTTATATACCACAAAGCTAGACTAATAAAAAATAATAAAACCAAAAATGAATAAAATCTGTAATAGATATTCATGGGGAAAAAACAGAAAGGGAAAAATAAAGTCAGCTTGACTTAGGAATGACATTTAGTAATGAACTAGAAATTGTTACTTCTCAACCCCTGTATTCCCTTTTTTTACAATTCTGCATTATGGAACAGGATATGAAATGGTTGGCTTCAGGAGAACAAGTTGAACAGTGATGCTGTGTAATTAACTAGACAGTTTTTTCATGAAACATCATTTTTCCTCAAAAAAAAAAAACCACTGATAAAGTATAGTTATTTAGGTTTGGCATTAGTAGATATTTTCACTTCATTCCACTAATCACTTTAAGGAAAATAAGGACACTATTTACTGCCAATTACATAAACCAATCTTCCAAAATAAATATTTATTCTCATTTATTCTGTCCATATCCTCCACTGTGAGCTTGTCAGCTTTATCAGACTTACAGATATTTCTGTTTTACCTTTTCATATGATAAATATCAATAGATACAACCCATTCATACAAAAGCTTTTTAGGGTGTTCCATAATTTTTAGGAGTATAACGAGTCTTGAAATCAGAAAATGTGAAAACAATTGATTTGTTTCAATAATTGTGTGAGCTTCTTTTCCCTTTACAATAGGAGCTGTTTCCATGGATTCGGTTCATGGTGGAACTCATAGAGTTCTGCGTTCCTCCACGGAGAGGCCCCAGCCCAGGCTTCTCTTGAAATCACTTGTATTTGTTGTATAACTAAAGGTTGCTTTGAAGATAAGCTTTCTAAAGCTGAGATCGTTTGTGTAGTGAGAGACTCTGCTGATTTAACAGTGAGCAAGAATTTGGTGCAAAATTCATCACCCAGAAATGGGTCTGTGAGGTTTCCAAGGTCAGATCTCAGCTGCAACCTCATGGTTTTCTAATGACTTCTCGAAGGAATCACAAGACACATTTGATTTGCTGTGCTGCATGTTTCCCATTTATTGGCACACTAAGCAAGTGTTTTAGTGTTCTGGACTCATTTCATAATCTAATCCCTTAACCCTGGAAAGAAAGCTGCACATAGGAATTAAAATTATAAAAGAATACACACACACACACACACACACACACACTACCTTTCACAAATTTCTTTGGAATTGGAGGCCAATGTTCTCTTCTCCAAGTACACATAAATATCAGTCACTCTTTTTCCAGGGATGCTGTACTTCAACAGCTACTGAAAATTGCTTTCACAATTTCACCTTTATATACAACTTCTTAGTTGATATCAAATCAACATATATTGTGATTAAGGAGACTTTTAATTATCAAGCTGTCTTTCAAACGTTTTTCCTGATATAGACATATTCTCTTTCTTAATCTTCAAGCTTTTGTTTGTTTGATTTTAATTTGGGGTTTTGCCAGCTTTCAGTATAACTTTTAGTCAAAAGCCTTTCAAATGCAACTAATTTAAACAAGTTTAAGGGGGGAAAAAATTATTAGTTCACAGAAAAAATGGCTCAGGAGGCCCCAAAGCCAAACACAAACACAGCCCGATCCAGAAACTAAAGCCTCCAGGACTTTTGTCTCTACTGCTTGTGTCTATTTGGCAGCGCTCAGCAAGCGATCTCTCTCCACTTTGGAAAGTGGACATATTGACTACAGCCATGGGCAATCCTACTCCAGATTAGAGAAAAGAAAATGTATCTCCTCAAAGCCACAGCTCCTTCATTTCTGCACCCACCTCACTATCTCCATGCACACACCCTTCTTGGCAAGACTGAATCATATTTCTACCACTGTGTGCCCAGCCAAATGGTTGAACATGATTGGTCTAGCCCTGGTCACATGCCAACCATGGGAAGAGATGGATTCACAAGAAAAATGCTAGCTATATGAGAAGTATGGAGAGAGATGCTTCTAAAATGGGACAGGAATCAAGAGATGGAAGGAGGGAAAAGGGGTGCAAGGAAAGGAGAGTCAAAAGAAAGAATTAAAATATATTATGTACACATAGCAACTCCCTATAAGAAATATAAACATTAAGTACTACTGACATGTAGTAACAAAAAAGAATAAAAAGAAAACTAAACAGAAAGATAAGCTAGCTGACAGAAACAGCTTTCTTCCACAACAGGAAACAAAATCCCTTATTATTTATACCCATTACTCCCACGGATAAAGACATTATGATGTTGCTATAAACAGGCAGTGCTTAGCATAATATTTTTTCAAATCACTGCTCTGAGATTTAAGATCTCTCCGACCTGAGGAATGAGCCAGTGGTGGTGAACCTCTGGCACGCGTGCCACAGTGTGCTCTTCGTTATCATTGGAAGTTCTAAAAGGTTCGCCATCACTAAAGTAGATCAAATTGACATTAAAAAACCAACCACCATTACCATTCAGGAGAAAGAAATTAAACTGACAGAGCGCAAATGATCCTAAAAGAAAGGACAGGATTGAGTCCAACAACTCATTGTCTAACTCAGTCTGAACAAACCAAAGAGACCACATAGACAGGTAGAGGGTGGACCTATTTAATAGCAATTATGTTTTCCTTCCAGAAGTGTTACGAACCCATGTTTCTAGATGCTAGGGTGGTTAAAAGGAAGTGATTGCTGTCTCTCAGTTCCTTCTCAAAATGCAAGTATGCACATCACAGGACTGAGTCCAGAGGCCATCCTGGTGTCACCCTTGCCAGCTACAGTAGGCAGACACCAGGTAGCCCACTCATGTCCCCTCACGCCACCCCTTCAGTCCATGGTGCTTGACTTCTGCTTCAATAACACCTGCATTTCCTTACCTGAAGGCTTAGCTTGGTGTTTCCTTCATCTGCCAAATAAATTGCTTTCATATGGATTCTTGTCTCAAGGGCTGCTTCAAAGACAAAGAGAGAGAGAATACCATAACAATGCCGTACACCATGTGGACCATTCGTGCTTTTCCTGCCTTTGAAATTCATCACCAATGAGCCGTGGTTTCCACAGTCACTCTCTTCATAACTTTAATGAACTAAAGGACCCAGGAGCACAAAATAGAGACAAAGGCCAACAAGTATACTCACTTCACTTCAGTATGAAAGCATTTAGAGTCAGCCTTAGGACCCCACAAAAAACAAAACATAAAAGGATATAAGAAGAAGTTAGGAAAGGAATCATCAAGGTCATCTGGTTGCTTGAGGCAACCCTGAATTGCCCTGATTTTAAATGAATAGAATATTAGGAGAAAATGGGTGTGGGAGGAAGGAGAAAGGAGTAAAAGAGGAAGCAAATATACTTTTTACTAAATAACCCCGAACTGCTGCACGGCTCCATTTTTTCATCTTTCCAGTGTCTATGCATTTTAATGACCCTCAGAGGCAGCACTCCTTGGTGAACTGAACTGCATGATTATCACCTGAAGAACCTGTAGATTATATTCTACGTGTCCTGCTTAAATGGTAGGCAATCAAGCAATACATTGTGAAAAACTGTTATTTAATTGGTTGGGGAAAAAAGGAATAGGACTCCAGCAATGATATAAAAAGAAGAAGAAAAAAGAACATTTCTTGAAGGTGCAAGTTCTAGGTCTTGGGAAAATTTATTCTAACAGATCTTTTCTCCTAAAGTCATCAGTGCTATCACATTGTATTCTAGGACACTTTCTCTTCCATTTCTTTGAAGGCACACTATAAAGCATTTGTATTTCACATAGACTGTAATAAATATTCATTTAAATGATGTTTGGCAATTCTATACTAAAGAAGCAATTTACAGACAGAGGTATTTGATTCACAATTGCTCATTGATATTCAGTGCAAACATAAACATGCAAGCAAAAGACTACAGATGTTGTATTCCTGTCACAAATAACCATGGACTTTAAAATATCATTTTATCTTAATAGTCCAAGCAGCTTATGAAAATTCATTGCCAGGAAGAACTGAAATGAGTCAGAAGAACAATGTGTTGTTTTTCTTTTATTTCAGTTATTGCTACATAATTCCTAATTTTATGATGAGACATTCTGAAATATCAATTGGTTTCTTAAAAACTACTGATGGCCTAAGTACATGCCAGAGGCTCCATCAGGTATTTAAGAATTATGTAAGAAAGAGAAGTTCCAATACATTAGCTATAAATCTTAACTTGCAAATTAAATTATTTTCTATGGAAGACATAATTTTCCCTTTGAGGGGACTTAACTGTCTTTAAAGCAATAGTATTCCAGAAACAATTCACACATAAGGGGATATTTAATACAGATGTCAACTTCTGTAACTCCAAGGATCCAATAACTATACATCCTTAATGGGTGGTAATTTAGTAGTTACATGATTCAACTGAAAATTATCTACCTGACAACATTTAAAATTACACAACTAACCCCCCAAAACAAGCCGAGTCCCTCTGGAGAGTCCCTGATTGTGTTTTCATCAGAAAGTTATCAACCTAAGAATTTGTTACTTAATTGGACCACACACAAAAAAAAGGAGGGGGGAGAAAAAGGAGACAGGGAGAGGAGGAGAAGAAAAAAAGGAGGAGGAGGAGGAGGAGAAAGAGGAGGAAGGAAAGAAAAAAAGGAAGAAAAGGAGAAGGAAAGGAAGAGGAGAAGGAGGAAAGAAAGCAGAGATTGGAAGGAGTGCAAGGTGAGGTTCCTTTGTTGCCAGGGTCAAGCACTGTGGTCACTGTATCTTTGCATGATTCCTCCTTGTTATGGTCCCATTATTCATTTTGATCCTTCCTTCCTGTAGTGGATCCTTCCATCTGGCTTATGCACATTTACCATTGTTATAGGATTGAGAGACTAGTGTTATGATGGCTCCAACACAAATAAAGAAGAGCCAAAGAGTTAATTTCACCTTGACCTCCTGGAAACAAAATATTATCTCCTAAACAAAACATGGTATAGCAAATTAAATTAAATTCAAACCATGTAAAAACATATATATAATACGTAGCAGCAATAATTATCATCTTAGGTATTCATCTGTGAGAATTAGAACATGTGCCTATAAAAAGACTTGTACATGGACATTAATAACAGTACATGAACTGGAAATAGCCCAATGTCTACCCATAGGTGAACAGATAAATTCTATAGATAGAACAGATAAATTCTATAGATAGAATAAACATATATCTATAGACTGTAATACCACTTAGCAATAAAAAGGAACACAGTACAGATATACACAATAAGTTTTTCGTCTTGTTGAGACCAGGTTTCACTATGCAGTTCAGGCTGGACTTGAACTCACTTTGTAGCCCTGGATGGCCTCAAACTCACAGTGAGTCTCCTGTCTCAGCCTCCTAGTTCTGGGATCACAGGAATGTGTCACCATCCCCAGCTATATACACACAATAAATAGATGAATTTCACAAATATTATGCTGGGGAAAGACGGCAGGCATCAAAAGAATATATACTATGTGATTCCATTTAAATGAAATGCTAGAAAAGTTAAATAGACCAGAGCTGCACTAGGGCAGGGTGTGGCAGGCAGACTGCAAAGCAGCACAAGTGATGTTTGGAGAGATGGGAGTCTTCTCCATTTCGTTTTGGTGGCAGTTACATAGGTGTTGGTTTTTGTCAAAAGTCATCAGCCTACGCTGTCAAAATAGAGGAACTTTATTATTGTACATTATATCCTTAAAGTATAGTTTTAAGAAAAAATATTTTTTAAAAACTAATGAATAAACAATGTCTTTTTAAAAAACTTTTTTAATCTCAATATCAACAACTTTACTCTCTGACCACCACCTTCATCCTCTCTTCCTCACTTTTTACACTACTGACATAGGGGAATGCAACTCCCAACCTACTATATGTCCAGTATGAGTTTGTGTTCTCTAAAAATCGAAGAATGAATTTTAGGAACAATGGAGGTTAAGAGCAGAATATATTTATTGAGAGAAAGAAGGCTTCTATCTGAGAGACAGAAAGGGTCCCAAGCAGGTTGCCAAAGACTCTGTCTTTTCTAGGGACTTTTATAGAGCAAAACCATGAGGTGAGATGGGTCCAAGGTGGGGAAAACCTGGGAACTCGCAAGGTGGGCATGAGATGGGACAGAACTATGGTTAACCAATAATATTAATTGCTCAGGTAAAATGGATTAAATCACGGGCAAATGGGGAAATGAGTCACTAGAAAGCAGGCATGCTTAAGAAGCAGTGACTCTTCCCAGAGTGGGCTTAGGATGGTGACTCTTGGCTTTCTCAGGGTGATAGAGACCTATTTAGAGTATCAGTCCTTAGGATATGGGTGCATTTGTTTGATCTTTAGTCTTGAGGCACGGCCCATGGCAGAAGGTGTCTGTCTCCCCCACAGTTACAAGGTATCTGGCCTTCTGCGTTGGCTCCTTTGAGGACCCAGCCCTGTCTGGCTGCCTATAATGTTTCTATCTAACTCAGCTGCCTGTAACACTACCAGTGCAACAGTTTCAAGACCAGCGGTTTTTCTCCGTCCCCTCACCCTGCCCTCCATTTACCTCATGTCCTCCCTTTCTCCTTTATGCCACTTGGACTCCATGGCACATCTTTACAATTGGTCCTTTGCATCTCTCACCATTCTTGCCCTGCATTTTAATTGGGAAATCACATCTCAGATTAAGTCCCCCTGCCTGCCCACACCTGCACCTACATGGCTGAATGTAGCTGGGGACATCATACACCCAGGTTGAATGGCCTCACTTAAAATTAATGGCCGTGAACCTCATGTGGCCCCTAACATTGCCAACACTGCCCTATTCAATCCTCTGTTCCCTTCTTAACACTGATTTTGCATCATCTCCTCTTCATATCATATGTGCTCAAAGCTCAAATATCTCTCTCCTTTCTTTCAGTTGATGACTACTTGTTGCTTAAGAATCAGAGAACAATTTGCTTAAGAATCAGAGAAATTGTAAGCCTGCTACCTAAACAAAATCTACTTGCATCTCTGTTTTTACTCCTGCTACAAATTAGAAAGAAAGAAAGAAAGAAAGAAAGAAAGAAAGAAAGAAAGAAAGAAAGGAAAGAAAGAAAGAAAGAAAAAACATCTGTGCTCCAGAGCTCATCTTCTCCTTTCTGGAGTAGATACTTTTCTCTCATCTGTCAGAGATACCACTCCAGCAATTAGCTACTACTGTTTGACATCAGATTTTCTGCCTCTTCTGGACATTTCAGACATCTTAAAAACCTATCTTCCATCACTAAGCAAAAATCTTTTCCCTTGACCTTGAATCCCACTCCATCTGCTTGTCTCTCTTCATAAAAACACTCCCTGCAAATAATTTTCCATAATTGCTGTCTCTAGTTTCTCTTTTCCTTTTCTCTCTTGACCCACTCCAATCAGTTTTGGCTTTGTTTTTTGTTTGTTTGTTGTTTTGTTTGTTTTTTGGCATTCCACTAAAATGCTTTTTTCAACATCATACTGCTCTCTGTGTAGATAATTCTCACAGCGTTTCCTTGACTTCCAAGTCACAATTGATTCTTTCATTAGCTTCCAGGCTTTCTGCCCCTTGGTTCTTTTCCCACTTTAGAGCCACTCTTTTGTAACTTCCTTTGCTTCTTTTATTTTTCAATTTCTCAACCTCCAAATGTGGGCATGCTCCTGGCTTAACCACAGGAACTATTGTCATCTCTTTCTTTAATAATAATAATAAGAAGAAGAATATCTACTCAAAGATATCTTCCAGAACCATTGTAGTTTGGATCTGAAATGTACCCAGGGCTGGAGATTTAGCTCAGCAGCATAAGCACCTGCCCAGCAAGCACAAGGTCATGCATGAGTCCGATCCTCGGTACCAAAAAGATAAATAAATAATAAAATGTACTCCCAAAGCTTATGTGTTGAAGACTTGATTCACCATATAGATTCATTTTTCTGAAATGGGGTTTGGGGGAGGTTATTAGATCATGAGGGTTCCAACCTCTTGAATGGATTAGTCCACTGATAAGATATGGATTCCTAGCTAAATGGATTGCTGGGAGGTGGTGAAGTTACAGGAGGGGAACTAGTAGGGACAGCATGGTTCTTGGAGATGTGCCCGGAAGAGTATCTATTGTATCTGACCCATCCCTCACCTTCTTTCTCTTTGCTGTCCAGCTGCCATTTGGTAAGCAGCTCTGTTCCACTACAAGTTCCCAACCACGTCACTCTGCCTTGTCATAGGTCCAGAAACAACAAAGCCAAGTAACCATGGACTGAACCCTCTGACACCATGAGCAGACAAATGTTTTTCTTGTTGTAAATTGTCCTGCTCAGATATTTTGTCTCAGCAACAGAAAGGTGATTGTAGTGACTTTCTTATCACTGAGACACAATATCCAACATCTACAAATTAAAGAAAGAGAGGTTTGTTTTGGTTTATTATTTTGAAGTCCATGGTCTGTAGACTCTAGCGTGGCAGAGGTGCTTGGTGGCAGAAATCTGCTCACATCATGATGACCAGTGTCAGTGAGAATGGCTGAGTTTGTGACTAGAGTAACAGGCACTGTGACCTAACAGTAGGGCAAGTGTATCATGTCTTATGCATTGTGTCCAACCTCAAGTAGGAGGAGGGGGCTGTGATTGTTCTCAGAGCTCAGAAACTCAAGAAGCTGAATGGGGGGCAGACAGGGGTGAGGTCAGCCAAGAAGCAAAAAGAGAAGCCAGGAGTCAGGAAGGGAGGTATACCTTCCAGGTCACACTCCCAATGACTCACCTCTTTCAGTCAGAACCTGCCTCCTAAAAAAAAGTAACCTGTGTCAGCCCCATGACTCAATCCTTTTCCAAAAGCCCTTCTTGTGAATGCATGATGACTTTGGGGGACATTCTTGATCTAAACCTAGAATGACTAAGTCAAAAAAGCCCAGTAGCTTTATACTCTCCATGTACACTTTTATTACTGTTTGTGCTACATAATAAATGCATACATCATGCAAAACTGGTACATATAATCACATCTAGATCCTTTTTGTTTTCCCTTCCCTTTCTTCCCTCCTGTCTTCCACTATTCCTAGGTCCCCTTCCCATTGCCACAAACTCTATCTCCCTATTTCCTATCATCTATCTTTTGTTTTGCTCTTTAAATTATGTATTGTTTTGGGTTTCTCATATAAGAGAAAACATACAACATTTAACTTTCTGTGTCTGATTCATTGCACTTAACATTATATTCAGTTTTCTAAAAATGCTTCCAATTTATCCTTTGTAGCTGATTAGTCCCACATTGTGTCTATATATCACATTTCCTTTACCCATTCGTTTGTTGAAGGGCATGTAGACTATTTCCAAGATTTGGCTATCATGAGTTGTGCTCTTATAAACACTGGTATATACAGATCACTGTAATATGATGTCTTTCACTCCTGGGCAGACACTCAGAAAAGGTAAAGCTAGATCAAATAGGATTTCTAGCTGTAGTTTCTGAGGAATCTCTGTCCTGATTTCAGTACTGGTTGTGCTAGTTTACTTTCCCTCCAATAGTGTAGAAGGGCTCCTTCCCCCACCCCACTGCCTCACCAGCATTTGTCCTTTACTTTTGATCCTTGTGTTTTCTTCTATCCCTTAAACACTTTAGAGCATAGCCAAATGTAAAAAGAAAATTTCCAGTCGAATATAATACAGACACATTAAAATGTCTAAATGAGACCTTTAAATATCTCCTAATCTCACTTTTCTTCCAGGTGCCTTCATATTAAGAAAGCAGAGAACTCCATTATACCAGCTTCTTGGGTTAAAAACCTCATCTCTTGGGTTAAAAAGTCAACTCTCTTAGGAATTAAGTTCAGTCAAGCTCAGAAAACTGAATTGCTTAAATAACTAAATCACTTTTCTCAAAAAACAAAAGGTCCATAAATGAGCAGTTCCTGGAGTCTTTTTAGTGGCTCAAAAACATTTGGACTAAACACTGCAGTTCTTTGGGCTTTTGCTCCTTGTTACAAGACAGCTATACGGCAAGAACAGAGCAGAAAATGAGGAAGAGGAAACAAAGAAAAAAAAGAAATAAGGATGCCAGATAGCACTCTTTTTAAGGAGTGTTCTCAGAAGTTCCATCAGATGGCTATTTACAAAGCAATCGTCATCTTAATATCAACTGGGATATGTAGTTTGTAACTTGCTAACCCTAACAGAGTAAGGATTCTAACAGCAAGGGAAAAAGATGTATTTAGAAGTATCAGTGTATTATCCTTGACTCCTCTTTTTGTTTTTGTTGTTGCTGTTGTTGTTGTTTTTTATTTTAAAGAGCATAAAACCAAGGAAAATAAAATCAATCAAAATAAACCAGAATAAGTGATACAGGACTTCCAAATCTTATGAAATCAACCTAGTTACCACAATGCCTTTGTTGTTTATAAAATAGCTGCAGAAAACACCTTCAGACATATTAAAAATAGAATAGAATAGAATAGAATAGAATAGAATAGAAACAATAAAAGAAAAACAATGAATGCAATAAAGGACTTCAAAACAAACCAGCAGTAAATACATAATGGCTTCCATAACATGGAATATGTTAGCAGATATATGTATTCCAAATATCTGCTCGTGCCATCAGAGGTAACATAAACTAAACAGAAGAAAATAAAAACCTAACACAACAAAACAATGAAAATGATATGGTTTCTGGGCGGGCATCTCCTCCCATGGGGCCTGGTCCTCTCCCTCTGCAGTCTGCGAATGGCGCTGACTCCTCTTTTTTGATGTGCCCACGTTTTATTAGTTAACTTTCTTGGCTCTACCTCCAAAATACATGTAGGGTGTAACTTAGTAGATATATCAAACTACCCCTTGATCTAAACCTCCATCTCAGTCAAAGTAAAATTCAGTGTCCTTCCATTATTTTAGAAGGTGATATAATCTGTTTCTTTTATTACCTCTGTGAATTCATTTTCTATCATTCTCCCCCCTTACCCAATCTCCCAATCCCAGTCACAGTATATTGTAATCTCAAATATTGTGTATTGTAACCCAAGTATTGTAATCCCTTTTCCAATCTTCCTCACAATCCAAAAAGTTATATTTTAATGCTATTGAGACATTATTGGAATCCCAGGAAGTTAATTCCAATCTATCACCTCCAATGCAACCCACAGCAAGAATAAAGACACCAAGACATATTCTAAGTTAAGGGCAGCCAAGAGGTCCTAAATCCAATCCCCATGAGAATGTGTAGACAAAGGCCCTGATCTTAGGCCTCTTCCAGAATTTATTATCTTGTGAAGAATTGCTGCAAGTTCCAGACCAGCATGAGCTACACAGTGAGTTCAAGGCCAGCCTGAACAACATAGTGAGACCCTGATAAAAAAAAAAAAAAAAGGTGAAAGTCCCAGTATCAAAAACCATACCTGGCTTATAACAGATACTCAGCAAATGTTTGTTGAGTTTGAGTGATTTTTCCAAACCTCTATCAAAACTCACATGTCTTTGGAGAAACTTTCCATCATCACCACAGGAAGGAAAAGGGCTCCCCCAAACTTCTACCACTACAGAAAGGAAAACCTTGCCAGAACTGCAAGATCAACCCACTCCTCCACCCTGCTCTGAATGCATGGCTCTAGCGCAGCACCACTGGGTGAACTCCCACTGTCAGCAGTGTCTTGCCCTTCAGGGAACACAGTCCTTCCTCCAAAGCCTCTGCACTTAGTTGCCAAGGATGATGTCAGTGACAGGAAGGGCTGCCCAGAGCAGGAATCTGCACCTCTACTGTGGAACCACTGCTGGCAGAAAGCCTTGGAATTGTGGGCTCTTAGGAATGAGTCAGAACCATCCTATGGCATTCAACTTAGCACTAATAAGCCCATGTTGAAAAATGGTCATTTGTCTACATTCATAAGATTCTCATGTATGTATGCACTCATACACATACATGCATGCACATATGCACACATTTATTTTCCTGAAATTTATTTTTGACATCTACCTTGGTATTTAAATCCACTAATGAATGAGACACCTAGCCATACATTGAACAGGTCCCATCATAGAAAGGTAACAGAATCTCCCTCAGATAGTGCAGCCTGTAAATTTTCTGAGCTAATACTGAACCATAAGATAGAAGCCTTATATTGAAGCCCTGACTAGTAGAATCACTGACAGCTGAACACTCTTTTCACAGATTTCTCCTCCATCCCAGACTATTCCATCGTCTTAATTCCATCACATGAGGTCAAAGTATTTGATGAGTATCCTGTAATCAAGTCAGTGAGGGTCTTTGTAAAACAGGCAGAATCTCTGACAGTGCACCTGTGATATTCTCTTCAGCCCCAAAACATATTTAATGAGAGTTTGTAGGACAGGACCGAAGCGCAAGGTGAGACACTTTCATAGATTTGTTCCTGTATCTTGATGGTGAGCATATGTACCATACAAATTCACCATTTGGCTGCTTGTCAAGTAACAGTTTGGTACATGACTCTTCAGCATGGTCTAGCAATTTCCTTAGGTAGTAGAAAATAGCTAATATAGACACACACAAAAATTATGACAATGGATTATTAAATTAAAAAAGTATATTCTGATACTATAGCATGCTCCCAATTGTCCATAGCCAGGTGGAATTAATTTTAAAAAGTGTATTTTTCCAAATATCAGGGTTATAGGTTGACTTAATGTTTTTCATGCATGCTCATGCTTATATCCATTGTAATATTTTCCAATCTCTTTATAATAGGCATTTATTTTCTTTGCTCATTTTGGTTGTTCCATCTCATCTGCTAGGATCAACTCAAGATTTGATCAAATTTCTTTTTCTTTTCTTTTCTTTTGTTCATATGGAAATTTTTCTAGATTTATAACACAATAATTATTAGCCCCAAATCTGTATCTTCTCCATGTCACCTATTTGCATGTGGGCACATGATCCCTCCAACCAGGGCCTTTTTTGAGATTTGATGTGTGAACTCTGGGACCAAGATTTGGTCCATGGAAATTATAAATTCTGAGGCCAGTGTAAACTGTTCTTCCCAGGCAGGCAGGACACTGGCTATGGTGGAAGATGAGACAATCGGAAAGTGAGCATATCCACTTATGTTTGTTTCTGTCAGGATTTCAAATAGCAAACAACAAAATACACCTTGACTGGCTTGAATGAAAAGGGAATTGAAGGCCAGTAGGTGGCTCACAGAAGCTCTGAGAAGGGTACACGTAGAGCAGTCAGGAACAAAGTCCACGTCCTGTGCAGGGGCCACTGCAGGTAAAACACCTCCCGCAGCCACATCTGGCACCTATACCATGACATGCCCACACACTGCACAGCTCATGTGACTCTGGCCCTAATACTCCAAAGAGCCCAACATCTCCATGTCCCACTGGCCAGCAAGAAAATTCTGCATACCTCCTATTGTAGTAGTCATGGTTTGCAAGGGAACAGATTTAATACAGGACACAAAATTTGTGGGGTTATTTTATAATGTTCACCCAAAATGTCAAATGCAGAAGCACACAAGACATCTGCCCACACACTGAAGACCTAAAAAGTCCATCCAAGGGCCTGGATCCCATGGCAATGTCCTACACAAATCCAGCTAATGACCTAGAGCCCACGACAATGTCTCATGCAAGTCTGTGTCTGGGCTGGGAAGGCTCAGAGGTCAGTGGTGGAAGCTACAAAGTCTGTGCCAGCAGGATGGAGCATCTGTGCCAGCAGGTGAGGGATCTGCACTGGAGCCAGGAAGTAATGCTGAAACCAGAGCTCCCCCAAAGAGAACCGCAGTCATCCTCAGCAACAGCAAGGACCCAAACTCCTCTGATGACGAGAACAGGTGAGTTCATGTAAGAAAACCCAGCACAACAAGCTTCTCCAGCAACAGCACACCATCTTCCCCTCCAGTTCCCCTTTATGCTGTTGGCAGCAATCCACGTGGAAGGTCGGCCTTCCACGACCAGCACTATGCTGACTCAGTTCATCTGGGTGCTCCAAGGTGACCATTCCCTCGTCCACCACAAGCCCTCTCTTCCACTGCTGACTTTGGAATAAAAGTCACACACAGGTGCATCTGATGGGAGGAATCCAGGTCACGTAGCCATGACCTCACTGCCAAGTAACCTGAAAAAGCGAGTCTCACACCACAACCTGCAGAAGTGGGACTCATAAATCAGGAAATTTTCCCAAAAATAGAAGACTATTTAAAGGATGCTGGGCAATCAGAAGTATCCACAATAACAAATACCCACAATAAAGCCCCACAAAAAGATTTCTCTCGGACAATGCTGCTTCTGTCACACAATCCCAACCAACGCTGAAAAGGGCAATTCAAATGTGAAAGGAGACCTACAGAATGTGCACCCTTTTGGGGGAATCTATAACTGATACCCAAATAATGCAATTAATTGTGCCTTTTTTCTCCACATTTCAATCTGGAATCCCACCTTTAGAACAATAAGGGTATATACATACATTTTTTAAAAATTCTTAAACAAATTATTCATCTGCACCAAAATCCAACCATTTTATAACTCCCAAAATATTTTATCTTTGAATCAAATTAATCTCTTGATTTTTGACAGGTAAAATGATCTGATCATTTCAGCTTCAAAGAATAATTGTGTGCTTCACAGTTATTCTCATATATGCAAAATAGTATGATGACATTAACTTTCAATCAGAATGCTTTTTTCCCTTTGTATAAATGCCAAGATTTACCCTCTCTGCCATATGCATATTTCTTTCTGTGTACCTATTGACAGCACAAATAATAAAATGTATTTTCCACTCTTCCCTGTCAGCTGCAGTTGAATAAATCATGCAAGCCTTCGAATCTCTGGCTTAAATCCCAAACACTGCATTCATTTACCCTTTTGTGTTAAATTATTTTCAAATCTTTCCTCCGTAGATTTGCTGCATGATTTTCCTCTGCACTGGCTTGGTATCCCTGTGAGGCGTGGGTCACACTGCCACCTGGTGTGGCTGGGGCAAACTTCCTCCCACTCAGTGAGCCAATGGGGCAGGGACAACACATGGACTACCCTGCTGAGTCATGATGCAGGCCAAAGTTCCCACTGGATGAATCCACTCCACAACCTCTACAAAATGAGGATAGAGGTGCGAGCCAACCACAAACACAGAGCAGTTCGTAGAAGTGGTGAAAGCAGAAGCATTCAGGATTTTTAATTCAGCAAATGTTTGGGGTTCACCAAATTTAAAGTCTATGAGAGGTACCACAAAGGGTACCACAAAGGACATCCAGAGTAAAAGGCAGAATGTAAAATGAGCCAAACACATAAAATGCACACAAGGGTAAGAGATCACCAGAAATAGCATAAAAATAAAAAAGGAAAAATGGGCCTAGTAAGGGGAGTGTTGTGAAAGGCCTTGAGATGATCAGAGATTTTATGACTAGAGAAAATGGAACTGAAGTAGAGGAGGAAAAATATATGTGAAAAATAATAATTATAAAATTAAAGTCTAATTTTTAAAAGTTTTATTTTAACATTAGCAAAGTATATAAGAGCAAATGTTTTCAGTCTCTTTGTTATTAGGATTTTCTTTTGAGAAAAGAGTTATTTAATTGACAATATTTTTACTTTCCTAAAAAGTAATTCCTAAATGATAGTTTGTTAGCAATAAGCAATATTGTCATTAAGTTTTCTTCAAATCATTTTTACCTCAAGCATACAGAAAAAGGAAAGACAAAATTCCACCCATAGAGTTGTTGCAAGCAGCTGAGTTAGTTATAAATATTATAGGCAGTGAGATAGGGCTAGGTCCTCAAAGGAGCCCCTGCAGAAGTCCAGATACCTTGTGACTGTTGGGGAGACAGACACCTCCTGCCGTGGGCCAGGCCTCAAGTAAAAAGTTCAAACAAATGCACCCACATCCTAAAGACTGATATTCTAATTAGTTTCCTATTACCCTGAGGAAGTCTGGAGTCACCATTCCAACCCCCTGAGGGGGAAAGTCAGGGCTTTCTAAGGATGCCCACTTCCTACCTGACTTGCTTTCCCATTTGTCCCCAACTTAATCAATTTTACATGAACTCCTAATCTTATTGGCTAACTATAGTTATGTCCCACCTTATGCCCATCTGCCTTGTAAGCTCCCAGTTTCCCCCACGTTGAACCTGTCTCACCCCATGATTTTACTCTATAAAAGTCCCTGGAAAAGACAGAGTCCTTGGCAACCCACTCGGGACCCCTTCTGTCTCTCTCAGACAGAAGCTTTCTTTCTCTCAATATATTCTACTCTTAACCTTCATTGTTCCTAAAATTAATTCTTCAATTTTAGAGAACATGAACTTTCAGACATAGTAGGTTGGGAGTTTCATTCCCCTGTATCAGAGTCATCATCATTTTAATAAGACAGGATTATGTAAATATAAATTAAATTTATATTTAATTTGTATACTATCATATAATTAACATTATACATTTATATATTATATATTGTATATTAACTGGCTACAGATGAGTTTAGAAGTTTTTCAAATCAGATACTAACATAATCTCCATGATTACTAATCCTTAGAAATTCAAATCAACCTTATTCCCTCTTTTATTTTCATGATAAAATTAATATTTTTTCTATACATTTTGCTGCCAATGTCTTCAATTGTAATTTCAACTATTAATTATAACCTAGACTGTATCTTGTAATCTTGAATTTAAACTTTGATTTTCTAGCAGAACATGTTCTTGCCATGTTATCCTTAGAATTCTGACATTCTATAAATGCTGAATGTCATAGAAATAAACTAACAACTATGGAATTTTCATTAGCATAACCTTTGAATATATACTTCCGTGATCTGATTGTTTGTAAGCTCTCCAAATTTATGCCCAAACCCTACCCCCCAAAGTAATAGCAGTCGGAGGTGTAGCCTTTGAGAGGTGATTACATCTTGATGATGGACACTTTACAAATAGAATTAATTCCTGTCTTAGTTACTTTTCTCTCATTGCTGAGACAAAATACCCAATATTCAAAGTTAAAGGAGGAAAGATATATTTAGCTCACAGTTTGTGGAGGTCTTAGTCCATAATCAGCTGGCTCCAAGGCAGGGTAGCTTGGCAGAGGAGAACAGTTCATGGAGCAAAATGTAGCAAAGCAACAAGGGGGAGACAAGACTCTTTCTGTCCCTTATGTTGTATACCTAGGGACCTTACAGCGATCATACCCTTAATCCTAGCCAGAACTAAGCCAAACCAATCAGTGGACTGACTTATAATCATACACTTTGTATCACTTAGCCTCTAGAACTGGGAGAAACAAATGACTCTTATTTATCAGCCACTCAGTTTATAGTATTTTGTTACAACAGACCCCTCCAATAAACCAGATACACATCTACCCCTCCTAAAGAAATAATGATTCACATCACTTGAATAATTACCAATGCAAATGTTTTTTAATACACGAAATTCTACCAGCCCACAATCTTTTAAGTTTCTTTTTTATATTACCAGAATCTTTATACTATATTTTAAAGATATAATGTGTATCTTAATAAAAGTAACTCAGAGAGGAATGCAAAATCTCATTTCTCTTCTGCTGTATTTCTAGGATATAAATAACATTTAATTGTTCTCATTTTATATAGCATTTTTCTTATTAATGAAAATTCCAAGGGATAAATAATTTACAAAATAATCCTTATACTTAACTATATAATACACCATTGTAATATGTACTAACAGTTAATATTACATCACAATTCCTCATTATCCATCACAATTCCTATATTATCCAACTAAGTTTTTATTGTAAATATATTCTTCTGGTCCTATCATTTAACTATTCAGAATTTTATAGCAACTAGTAGCAAAATATAGGTGAGACAGCCAAACAGGACATTGTTTAACACATAGCAAGGGCACAAGTAATTTTTGGGTTGTGAGCCCTAAAATGTAAAGATCTACATCTTATCTCTGAGTAGATATCTGTTGTTATCTGTTGTTATTAGTCTTGTACAATTTTGTAAGCAAAGTTCAAACTTAAATTGTTCCCCCGAGATTCACACATGTGTGGCTAGAGAGTTTTGAGGTGTATTATCAGCATAACAGAGTTAAGACTTATGCAGCATGGATGTGCTCTCTAGCCAAGTATGTGTCTTGTGATTCATAGAACCTGTATGAGAACCTTTTCTTAGTAAGCAATGTTATTACCCTGTTTTGTATTTAAGACCACTGAGGTATGCAAAGGTCATGTAACTTGCCCGAGGTCATACGGCTAGTCAGTGGCAGAGCAGTGATTCAGACCTAGATGTCTGTCTTAGTACTTTTCTTTTGTTGCTGAGATGAAATACCCGACACCCAAAGTTAAGGTACAGTTTGTAGAGGTTTCAGAACATAATCAGCTGGCTCCAATTCAAGGTGGCATGGCTTAGAGTCAACAGTTTAAGGCAGCAGAAGACAGAAAAGGCAGCCAGAGCAAAAGGAGGGAGCAAGCCTCTTCTGTTCCCTTATATTGTGTATTATAAGCTTATATTGTAAGCAGGCTACCACTCCCCTACCCCAGGACGGGTGTGGCCATCCACCTCTGAGCCCCCCTCTTGCACAAGCTGAGGATGTTTGCAAAGTAAGGACCCTGTCTCTCTGCTGAGTCCCTTAAACTTCTAATTAAACTTTCAAATTGACACAATGAATCAATCATCACAAAGTCTTACTTTCCTTGTTGCTGGGACACAATACCCGACATGCACAACTTCGTGGAGGAGAGGCTGAGACGTCATCACTCTGTGCAGATTCAAGGCCACGCTCGCTCACCTCCTCAGGACCCTGCCTGAGGGAAGGAGGCTGGCTCCAGTTGAGTGGCCGGAGCTGAGGTGCAGAGAATTCAGGGCAGCGAGAGGACATGGCAGCGGCTTTGAGCATGGTGGTAACAAAGGCCTCAGCAGGTGAAGAGGATGAAAGGTAGCCGGATAGAGCTGGGAAATATAGCAACTCACGATATCAAACAGCTGGAGAGGTTGAACCAGGCCATCTTTCCAGCCAGCTACGACAAGGAGTTCTACTAGGAAACACGGTGGAGGCTGCCAAGCTAGCAAAGCTCGCCAGTTTCAATGCCCCAGCCGTAGGTGTGGCATGCTGCAGGGTGCATCCGTCAGAGAATCAGAAGTGAGTTCCATCGGGACACTGGGGTGTCTTGCACCTTACCGAAGGCTGGAAATAGGACTCAAATGTTAAATCGTGTCTTAAAACATTCTGTGAAAAGGACAGAACTTCTGACATCTGTCTGCGCATCCAGATCAGCAATGAGTGAGCAACTGACTTCTCCAGGAAGTCTGGCTTGGAGATGATTGAGACAAAGAACTACATGTGAGAGAACAGAGCCTGCTGCTGTTCCTATGCTTCAGACAAACCTCAGAGTCCCTCTGGTAAGAATGCAGATGGGCAAGACAGACAACTGCACAAATTATAAGCGAACTTTCTTGCATTTGTTTGTCACCAAATAAGAAGAGAAGCCCATTGTTCCTCCCTCTCCACCCCCCTTTGTTAAGCTTTCTGTCCATCTTGCTCTTGGTTTTTCTGTGTTTCCCCCTTTCCTTTAAAAGTTTTAATAATTTCAAGGATTTTTTAAGCAGTCATGTTTGGATTGTTTTAGTTCTGTCCTTTTTTGTGAGGAGGTTGGTCTGAAGTGGAAGAAGACCTATTTAGTTTCATAGTTAAGATGTATTGCCTGTAATCCCAGTACTTGGGAGGCTGAGGCAGGCAGATCACTTCAAGGCCAGCCTGGGCTAGAGAGTGAGTTCAAGGCCAGCCTGAAACTGCATAGAGAAACCTTGTCTCAAAAAAGACAAAGAAGACCAAAAAAAAGTATAACCCCAAATTTTGGATTATCAAATGATTTCAAATTTTTTAACTTTTCTTTAAATGTCCTATTTTCATGTGAAGGGCAGAGCCTATGAATATTGTTTATTCAAAAGACAGAAAGAACTATCTTTCCTTCTGATTTGTAGATAAGTTTAGTTTTTAAAGTTTGGCGTTCTTTTAAGACAATTTGAGGGATGCTAATCCCCAGAACTTTGCCTTCACTCCACCCTTAGAGTTAAGAACTTTTGGGATCGGGACCATTGTTATCCTTGTAAGAGACACAGAGATTATTTAGGTTTTTAAAGCAATTGTCTCTCTGGTTGCTGTTGGGTGGGACAGTCTAGAGAGGTAGTGTTACACTTTGGTCTAAATATGTGAGTGAAGCTGCTGTTCTGTTAATGAGTGGGTTTCCTCTCAACAGGTTTGTCCTTCCTGCTGTTGTTACTTTGAGACTGTGAGCTGCAAGATTCAATTTTTTAAATATCCCAGCTAGAGATAATTGACCCAAACAAGTTTATTGTTATGTAAGGTTTTTTTCTCCAGTCTTTTTCCTTCAGAAAGCCCAACAATAGTTGGTTGAACTTTAAACATGGAGTTAATATCTTTATAGATTAACAACCCTAAATAAACCCAAGAAAGATGTTCTTCTCTTGGCCATATTTTAAAATACCTCAAAGAAAGCTTTGATGAACTTTCTCTGTGGAAAAAGTTTTAGCTTGCTCTTGACAAAAGACGAGTGCTTGAGTTTCAGAAAGCATAATTAGTATGAAGAATTCAGCTCTTTTGTAAACTTCCAGATATCAAAATAGATTTTGATATGTAAACAAACTTTCTGAGATGACACTGCCTCTGTTCTTACAGCCATTTCACCTGAACTATGTAAGCAGTCGTATGAATGGATCCCTAAATGGGGTTACTGCAAACCAAATAGCTATTTCACAATTGAGTACATGTTATTGCATAAAAAAGAAAGAAGACAGAATCAAGTTTGAACTGAGTGTGTAGTCTCCCTCTTGTTACATAATTTATTTTTCCACACTAGTCAATGACTTCATCTAAATTATTGGTGTTTGTAAAGGGTTAATTGTCCTCCATCCAGCTGGTGTTAAATAATTCCATCCACTTACAGAATTCACCAGTGGATCACCCACTGATAAATCCATAGCTGGATGTGCTGTGAGAAACTGGGCACTATTAGTTCATGTCTGTAAGTCAACAGAGACGAATGTCCCCAGAAATAGAAGAGGTTTTTTGGGCTCACATATTTTATTCAGTCCATGTCATCTTGCCCCAGAGGTGACAGAGCCATAAGCAGGCATCAGCAGTGTCGCTGAGGGTATCTGTGAGGTGAGATAAAAGAAAAAAAGATGTCCTGAAGACAAGGGAAACTGTAATTTTAACAGTATACTTTTAAGAAAAACTGCAGCCTCAGGACATGTGCATTACTCAAGCCTTTTTCCTTTCCCACTGGGCTCTGATGCTTGTCTCTCGTAAACTGCACTTCCTTCCCCCACAGATCTCCATCCTCAAAGGGCAGTAAGGTTAGCAGCAGCAGATTTCAACTTCCAAAGTGTAGAAACGGTTTGCGAATTAACACAGCATCCTGAGAGGCGGTGGGAACACATGTTCTAGGTCACCACTTTGAAGACAGCCCAGGACCACATCAGTACACCTGGCCCATACCATAACACACTTCTGTCTCGAGGGCCCACACGCTATCCTTCCTGAATGTGTACTTTTACGATTCTGCCTAATAGCCAGGCATGGTGGTGCAAGCCTGTCATCCCAGTGCTTGGGAGGGTGAGGCAGGAGGATTGTTGCCCACTCAAGACCAGCTTGGCTACAAAGTGAACTCAAGGCCAGCCTGAACTGCAGGGTGAGACCCTGTCTCAAGAAAAGGAAAAAAAAAAAAAAAAAAAGATTCTGCCTAATAAACCTTTTTACACCTCTCACTGACATCTCTCTTAAAAATTCTTTTCCTGTGGTGGGAGTCACAAAACTTACTCTGTGGGGTGAGTTGAGGTTCCCCAACTCCCATTTGGCAGGCCTTCTCCTCCAAAACCTGAGCAGATATCCCTTGTGATAATATGTGTGTTAGCCCCTTTGGGTCACAAAAATTAGTTAAGAATAGGCTGTGACAGTTAATTGTTTGAGTCACTTGACAGGGCCATGGGGCGCCCAGAGATGTGGTCAGATGTTCAAGTGTGTCTGTGAGGGCGTTTCTGGATGAAGCTGAATGTGAACTGGGAGGCTGAGTAAAGCAGATCCCCCTTCCCACAGTGGGTGGGCTCATTCAGTCCACTGGAGGCCCCAGTAGAACAACAGGTAGGCTAAGGGAGAATTCATTTTCCGGGTCTGATTGTTTTTGAACTGAGATAGGAATTCCCTGTGTTTAGACTGGAAATTACATGAGGGCTTTCCGCATCTCCAGCTTAAGGACATCACATCTGTAGACTTCCCAGCCTTCCTAGTCAAATGAGCCAATTCTTCTTTGGAGAGTGGGGGTGGGGGGAAGGGGATAGGAGAAGAAGAGGAAGAGGCAGAGGGAGGAGAGTGGGGAGCTGTTTTTGGAAAACAAAGACTTTGTGGCCAGGTGGGTGGGAACCAAAGAACAAAAATATTGAGACTTTGGTTGTACTCTAAGGCTATTTGGAGTTTCAGTTTGAAGCCGCAGTTCTGCAAAAACGATTCCCTTGAAAGAAACCTCAACAGCTAAGTGATGAGATAAAACACGAGCAGCATCTGAACACACAGACCTGCAGCCCCAACGAGGTGCCTGGAAGCCACTTCTGTTTTTTTTTGTTTTTTTTTTTGTTTTGTTTTTCAGTTGTACCATGAAAGATTTTTTTTTTTAATTTGAAAGAGAATAAAACAAAAGGGGGCAGTACAGAGCAGATCAGAAGAGGACAACATAGGCAACACAGTACTTTACATTAAGTCAACTGGACATCAACAGTATCCAACACCATATCTCTTACTCTGCTATAGTTGAGCATAGTTTCAATTACAATAATATCAAACATATCACAATAGTATAAAGCCATGCATAGAGTGAAAGAATTACAGGGCTTTCTGAACCGAATAACAGAAAATGTTCAATGGGTACTATAATATCTCATTTTTGATAAAAAAGAAAAAAAAATTTGTTTGAGCTATCACACATACTCAAATTCCAATAAGACACAATGTGATAGAACCAATGGTAGTAGAACAAAAAAAGCATGGTAGGACTTCTAAGAAGGATGATATTAAATCAGCAATAGCTGTCATAGTGTTTTGTTTTCTTCAAAACTGCTATTCATATCATCAAGTATGATATAGTCAAACAAAACAGGATAAAACCATTCCAACTGATGATTGAAAACTTTGAAAGACTTCAAAGCTGTGAGATGGGGACTCATGCTTACCATAAAGTCTTATATACTCTTATCAAATCTCATATTAGGGAGAGACTATATGGTATTTACCCTTGTGAGTTTGGTTTATTTCACTTAAGAGAATGGTCTCAAGTCGTGTCCATTTATTTATAAATATCTCAATGTGATCATTCTTTATAGCTAAGTAGTACTCCATTGTATAAAAATGCCACAACTTTTTTATCCATTCCTCAGTTGATGGGCACTTAGGTTGTTTCCAGGATCTGGCTATTACAAATTGTGCTGCTATAAACATGGGTGCACATATATCACTGTGGTATGATGTTTTCAGTTCTTCTGGAAATATGCCTAGAAGCGGAATAGCTGGGTCAAATGGGACTTC
>PVJX010010936.1:30398-55376 GCA_004027295.1 Dolichotis patagonum | reverse complement strand
GATCCAAACAGCCCAGGCCACTCTGCGGGTCCGAGAGGCTCGGGTCCCAAAGAGACAGCGGGGCGGGGGCATCTTTTAGAAGTCATCTTTTTTTGTTAGTATATAGTTGCCATACAGAATGAATACACTTATCATGGGGAGTTGGTACACATCTGAATCCTCTTTACTTCCCCTTCCCCTTCTCTACCTTATTTTCCTTTCCGTCTCTAGATCCCTGTCCCTCTGACTTTTTCCCATTATCTACTTTTAATGTTGCTTTTTCTTTTTAAAGTTAAAATGTTACATTTATTTTACCACACCTAAACTAAGGGTGGAAAAGTGAAACAATACAGTATAGTGTACACAGTGTATCAAAGATGCAGCCTTTCTAAAAATTATGCTGTAGAAAAGATAAAGAATGATGCAATGGGGAACCGACCTGGTTTAACCAAGAAACTTTCATGATACTTGATTTTTAGCCCTATGTAAGTACAATAATCTCCAAAGGAGTTGGCAATGATTTATTTTTCTATTTCCAATCTTCTCAAGTAGACACAGATTTGCTTACAATAAAGCTAATTTCAAGAGCACATGAAAGTTGACCACAACAATAAGATTAAATCCAGCAATCCAAAGTAATGAATAGATGCCTTCTTCAGAAAACTGACCACCCAACATGACTACCTGGAGTCCTCACACTGGAAAAGCAACAATGCCTTAGTGTGCCAACTCAGTGAATTTGTAATTGTATCTTGTTCTCTATTTTTTTGGTACTCTATTTATTCAGAATAATTTATATAATTAAGCAGTCTTTGTAGACAATCTGCATCCATCTAAATTAAACATAATCTACAACAATGTAATTATAAGGCCACAATATTTCTTTTGGGAAACCCCTTAATGTAGTTTTGTTTTGTTTTGTTCTGTTTTGCTTCGCTCTTGTTTTGTTTTGAGACAGGTTCTCACTATGAAGTTCAGGCTGGCCTTGAACTCACTATGTAGTCCAAGCTAGCCTCAAACTCACAGCAATCCTCCTGCCTCAGCTACCCAAGTGCTGGGATTACGCATGTGTGCCACCATGCCCAATAATACAGTGATCTTAATATCAATGTTATTCATTCTTTGAAATATAAAGTGTTTTAACTGAACTAAAGTTAGACATTTTTAAATACTATGTACATCATGACTAGTATATTGAAATTACTTCTACTATTTATATATAATAGCCAAAGAAAATTTACTACTAAATTCTTACAGTATATATTAGTCTGCCATGCTTATTAGTTGATCCCATGAGTATAATTTTAGATCAGCATGATTTTAATGTCTATTCTTCCACTTTGCTACTCAGGAAGCATATACAGAATAAACAAGTGGTGCAGTCACCCAGTGATCATGTAGCTCTTCAAGTTAGCTATCACAAGCTCAGATACAAATTCCTACCATGTTAGCAAAGTTGGATCCAATTCTTCATCAAAAAGTGCTAGTGGAGGGCCAGTGATACAGCTCAGTGGCATAAGCACCTGCCTGGCAAGTGCAAGATCCTGAGTTCAATTCCTGGTACCCAAAAAAAAGTTCTGGTGGAGGTTGTCAGACACAGTTCAGTGTAGACCCCAACCCAATGGCTAGTAGATGAGATTGCAGCACAGATGGAAGAAAAGCCTTCAGAAATTCTGCTGAGAAAATGCTTCCATCCTTCCTAACACTGTTTCTCACATTGAGAGTAGCTATGCACTGCAGGTGTTTAAAAGAGGAACTGCTTAGGGGAAATATTTTCTGGTTAGCTTGACCAACTCCATACCCAATCTGAGTTCTTCTTCCAGATGCTTTCTACTTCTTTCCTTTTCTCAATATAATGCTTTTCAGCCTGACAGCTCTTCTTTTCTCCAATGCTGTGTGCATCTGTTTCAGAAGTTCTATTAGTATCTTGTGTCTGTGAGCAAGGTTGGTTGTCACAGTGAGAACCTCCTGGAGCTACTCCATCCAGATTCATGCCGGGCATCTAGCACTAGGGTTTTTTCCATGTCACCCGTATAAATAGAAATTGAAGCTGGAATGCTGCTCCCATTCCCATTATTCCTGAAGTGCAGTTCTGACCAGGAGACCTGCAGGTTCTTATCCTGCAACCTGGGGACCCTGCTCTGCAACAGGGCACCATGGAGGTCCACGCCCAGCTGTGACAGCATCTTGCCAGCAGTCATACCAAAGCAGACAAGCTTAGGGCCTGCTGCTTTTTTGCTCTTAATTTATCCTTGGAGGTTCTCATATTAGTGAAAACCATGTAATATTTAAATTTCTGTGATTGCTTTATTTCAGTAAGCATTATGGTCTCAAGGTGCAACCATTTTCCTGTAATGACTCAAATTTATGCTTCTTATGCCTAAGTAGTACATCATTCTATATACATGCCATATTTTCTTTAACCATTCATCTGTTAATGGACATATAGGTCACTGTCGAGATTCAGCTATTACATATGAGCTATGCTACTATAAATATGAGCATGCATGTATGACTGTAATATGATGTCTTTAACTAGTTCAGGACAATATGTAGAACAGGAATAGCTGGGTCAAATGAGTTTCTATTTTAGTTTTTTAAGCGCTCTCCTTACTGATTTCCATAGTGAGTATACTGGTTTATATACTCACCAACAGTGTGGAAGGCATTCTTTTTCCTTATAACCTGACCAGCATTTGTTGTTTTTTTGAGTTCTTGATGATAGTCATTTTTCCTAGAACAAGGTAAAATCTCAGACTTCTTAAATTTTCACTTCTCTAAGGACCAAAGATATTTCATGTATTATTGGGTATTTGCATTATTGGCCACTTTTACTTTGTCATGTATTATTGGTCATTTGCATTTATTCTTCTGAGAAGTATCTGTTCATTTCAATTGCTCATTTTTGATTCAGTGTTTTGGGAGGTCTAATTATTTTGAGTCCTCTCTCTCTCTCTCTCTCTCTCTCTCTCTCTCTATATATATATATATATAATAGAGATTAGAACTCTGACCAAGGAGCTGGCAAAATATTTTCCCATTCCATACATTGTCATTTTCACTCTGTGGGTTATTTCCTTTTTTATGCAAAAACTTTTTAATATAATCCCATTTGTTGATTCTATGTGTTATATTTTCTGTAATTCAGATTCTGTTCAGAAGGTCTTAGCATATGTCTCTGTCTTCAAGAGTTTTACCTGTTTTATCTTCCATCAGATTAAGTGTCCCTGTTTTATATATAAGCTTTGTTCTATTTTTATTTTGGTACATTGTGAGAGATACGGGTCTAGATTCAATCTTCTGCATATGAATAGCCAATTATCCCAGTATCATTTGTTAAAGAGGCTGTCTTCAATCCAGCATATGTTTTTCACTCTTTTGTCATAGACCAAATGTTTGAGTTTGCTTAGAGTTGTTTTTGAATCCTCTATTCTGTTCCATCAGGTCACATGTCTATTTTTGTGCCAGAACCATGCTATTTTTAATTGCCATAGAATTATAATATAGCATCACTTGGATTTGTGATGCTTTGCTCTTATTGTTCCAGATTGTTTTTGTTATGCTGGGTCTCTTGGTTATATGTAAATTTTAGGAATTTTCTTCTAGTTCTGTGAAGATGCCATTGGTATTTTATTTGGAGTGCATTGAATTTATATATCAGTTTTGGTAATATGGCCATTTTGACAATACTGATTCTAACTATCCAGGCACTGCAGGTTTATTTCCATTTTCTAGTGTCCTGTTCAGTCTCTCTCTCTCTCTCTCTCTCTCTCTCTCTCTCTCTCTCTTAGAGTACTACAGTTTTTATCAAAGAAGTCTTTTACTTCATTGGACAATACATAGGTATTTTTTGAAGCAATTGTGAATGGTATTGTTTTCTTGATTTTTTAATGTGTATTCATTGTTGATGTATAGGAATGTCACTGAGTTTATATGTTGATTGTGTATCCTGCTACTTTGGTGACTCTATTTATGAGTTCCTGGAGTGCTTTGGTGAAATTTGGGGGCTCTTCTATGTACAGAATTATGTTGTCAACAAATAAGAGTAGTTCAAGTTTTTCTCTCCTATAATCTGTTTTATTTCTCCCTGTTGTCTGATAGTTCTGAGTAAATTTCTGAGTACTATATGGAACTAGAGTAGTGAGAGTGGACAATCATTTCTTGTTCCTGATTTTAGGGGAAAACTTCCCATTTTTTCTCATTTAATATGATATTGGCAGTAGATTTGGCATAAAGGCTTTTTATCAGTTGAGATGAAATACTTCTATGCCTATTTTCTACAAAGCCTTTATCGAAACTGGGTATGGAATTTGTCAAAGGTTTTTCCTGCATCTGTTGAGATGATGGTATGGTTTTTGTCCTTGCTTCTGTTTATGTGATGTACTACATCTAGTGATTTACATGTGTTGAACCATCCTTGCATCCCTGCGCTGAAGCCACGTTGATCATGAAGTAGGACCTTGATAATTTGTTGCAGCTGTGGCACAGTTAATGCAGAGCTGAGTACATGATGGACATCATATTTAAAATGTATCATATTGTTGTTTTAATGGTCTGGTAAGGTTCAAAGTTGCTTGGAGATACACTTATTACTGCATTTGTAATGAACAAACTAGGTTCAAAAAGGAGAGTGATAATCTTAAGTAGATAGTTCTTCAGCTAAATACTTTAGCCACAAGAGGGAACTGTATGAGTGATAATAGGATATTTTGAGGTCATCTTTAAGGGATCTGAATACCCAATCCCCATTTCTCAACTTTGAAGATTCCCAGTATGCTTGCCACATCTTAGCCAGTGTCGTCATCAGAGATTTGAACTACAGAGATAGATAAACTCTCACTGCTTTTTAACAAACGCTAACAAGGAAACTAATTTTTATCTACTTGATCCCAGAAGGACATAGGTTTAATGACAAAGTATATACAAGCAGTAGCCAACTTCCTTTTCTAACTCACACACGGCTGATCTAAAATATTATGTTTTCCCTATTGGTCAAGATAAAAACACACGAGTCTTGCCTCACTTGCCAACTTTTTTGGAGGAGTGGTGGGCGCAGGATGTTTTTATTACACAAGAATCCTGAGAAAACTGAGAGCAATGGGTTTGCTTGGGTTTGTTTGGGAAGGTATAAACTAAGTGTAAAAGCTGGGATGCTATTTTTCCTCTGCCAGATTCCTGAGAAGATTCCCCTCTACTGGAAAGCAATAGGCAGTGACAGCATAAGGCAAGAACATAGTCAACTTCTAAGAGGCCAGGGAAGAAAGTAAGAGCCCAAAACAAATGACACCGGACATCCTCGGGAAATGTCTAAGGCAGGGGAAGACTCTTCCTCTGGTGCATCTTACATTAAATGATGTGCATGGGTTAACATCATAAATGTTAATTCCTTGATTCACTTATAGCTTCAAAGATCACATATGGGACACATAATTCCCTCTTGCCTCTTATCCTTCTGTGTCCATGTTTACCGCAGAAAGTTCTAGAGAAACTGCTTATTTTTGAGAATTCATTTAATCTTTTGAATATATCTTTGCTCTCATTTTTGCTTAAGATCCAAAAGATGCTATTCTGGTAAATTAGAAGGTGCTGACTTCATTAATTTCCTTAGCAAAATAAAGAAATAAGAAAAATATTCTTAAGAATTGAAAAATTAGTTAACAAATCATCATGGCATAAATTATTATGTATATGCAGAGAGAAAATAAGTTTGTAAGAGAGGATACTATAATGAAGTTGTTAAATTTTGGAGACTAGCATTCAAGTTTTGGCTCCATTACTTCCTAATTCTGTAAACCTTGAGAATCTCTCTCAGTTTTCTCTCTGTAAAATGGGATAAAAATATCACTATTATACCAATAAAGATTAAATACTTAGAGCAGAACCCAGCACCGAAGGGCTGAAAAAAGCTAGCTGTTGTTATTATTTGCATAACAGCACCAAACATAAGGCATGCATTTCTTTTATCACTGACCTAAAATATACTGTTAAAGGTGCCTATACTGTTAAATGCTGATTTCCAACAAAAAAAGTAACCACTGGTAAGGTAGATAGTATTATTATTTCCACTCTACATGTGTGAAATAATTAGGGGTAGTTTAGAGGGCCAGCAGGACATTATAGAGGTGATTAGTATGTCAGGCACCCAGGATTAGTTTACCCATGATGACTGCTACTAAAGTCATTTCAACATTTGGTCTTATATGGATCCACAGGATATGTGTTAGATCCTTCACACATATCTTTCATTAGAAAATCAAAATAATTTCAAGTTGGTGAAGTGAAGAATCACATCCACATCTCCCTGGAGTCCAGTTCACTTCCTGACTTGTTTATTTGCTGATAGGATTATCAGAAGGTTGGTTTCAGTTGCTTTTCTCTCATTGCTGAGACAAAATATCCAACACTCAAAAATAAGGAAGGAAAGGTTTATTTAGCTCACAGTTTGTGGAAGTTTCAGTGTGTAATTAGCTAGCTTCAAGGTGGGGTGGTGTGCCACACATTTCAAGGCATCAGAAGACAGCAAGAGCAGCAAGAGCAGAACAGGACAGAACAAGTCTCTTCTCCTCCCTTAGATTATAAGCAGGCTACCACATACACCCCCAACCAGGGCTGGGGTAGCAATCACAAAATCTCCCTGTCCTCTTCTTGCACAGGCTCAGGATGTTTACAAAGGACAGAACCTGGCTCCCTGCTGAGGTGCTCAGTTAAATTTCTAAACTTCTCAAGTTGACAAGATGTATCAACTATTACAGGTATAAAGACTGTAGACTACATACAAAGAGTAATAACAGGGATCTCTTCACTACTTTTGCTGCTAATGAGCTCTATCAACACTATTGATATGCATGAGATTTTGGGGAGGGGTGTGGTACTGGGGATTGAACTCAGGGCCTTATGTATGCTAGACAAATACTCTACCACTGAGCTACATCCCCAGCCCAATATGCATGAGTTTATCTTGGGTATTTGTTTAAAAGGCTAATTCTTAGCCCATACTGTCAAGAAATTCTGATTCAGGAAGCCTGGGATCTGGAAAAGGAATTTGTACTCTTACTATATCTCCAGGCAATTCTAATTTGGTGACTGAATGGATCACACTTTGGAAAAATTGATCTCTTTGATAACCAATTTACATAATTTTAAAAACAGTATCTAGTATCTTTCTGATTTAAAAAACTGAAAAATGCTCAGAATGCGAATAAAATTTTAAAAATAATTATGCTTTTTAGGAATAATAATTGCAAATATTTTATAGTTGTCCATCTAATCTTTTTTAAAAATAAGTAACATTAAGGAAAATAAATAATGCCTTTGGGGGGACATTTGATGGTCATTTTTCCAATCTACTTTCAGGCACTTACAGTCATATTTCTTTTATGTAAATCTTAATGGTTATTAGAAATTATTTCTATGTTTGAATTACATGTAGATTTATTCTATGAAATTTACTGATACTCCTGTTGAGGTCAAGAAATTGGAGTGTTTTTTTTTTTTTTTTGGTACCAGGAATTGAACTCAGGGTCTCACACTTGCCAGGCAGGGGCTATGCGGCTGAGCTACATCCCTGACATATTTTTTTACGAGTACTAAAATTTATTGGAGAAAAGGAATGAGGAATAGAAATAGCTCCTGAGAGGAGGAGCCCTAAAGAGGTTGCCAGGAAATTGGAGATTTAAAACCAATTTTGATTATTATATCATGCTGTGTCCTTCTTGTAACTCTGAATATAAGGAATAACCTTACTCAAAACTTGATAGAAAATTGTATTATGAGGTATGACAAAAAATATGGTGAATGCTTAAATTTTTAAAAATTTTATTACAAAAGACACATTGTAACCAATCCCTTCAAAATACCTCTCATTTTGAACACCCTTATCCATTGCTCCTGCTGTTATTGGGTAGCTCCTTCTAAAAGTGGCTCACCAACTGAATGTCCATGAGTTTTGGGTTGCTCACCTCTCCTTCTAGAGTTGGATTCTAGGTCCTTCTTATCTTGAACAAAGAATTGAATGAAATGAGCAAAAAACAGTGGCAAAGTGAAAAGTGTGAGAGAAACTAGCTCTGCAGAGCAAACTTGGGTTGAGTAAAAGTAAAAAGCAAGATAAAAATATACCTTGGAGGAAGCAGGTTGGGCTACTGTGAGGAAAGCCATGATAACAAGCTCTTGTTGGTGTCTGAGTACTGTCCAAATCTCAAGGAAACCCATGAAAACTTCTACAAATGAGCCCTGAGAGATGGTGTTGGGGTCCCAACCCTCTGGCTGATGTCAAGTTTAGGTCATCCTATTGAAAACCTGCTGAGTCTCTTGAGAAGCCCACATGCAGGACTTTGGGAACTGTTTTGTACTGGCATCATGAAATTTTGTAATTAACAAGTCAGGCCTACTTCCCCAGCCAGCTTCACCACACCCTAATCTCCTATGTCACTGTCACTTTCTGAAGCAGTTCTGGAAGTTCTTTCTTGTGAGTGTGTTTATTTGCATTGTTGTGGCTGCCTCAGTGTCCTGAATCAATTTAAAACACCCACATTTCACGGTCATTTTAACTTTGCAAAAGAACCAAAAGTCATGTGGTATCAGATCCAATAAATAATATGGAAAAAGACATACTGTAGTGTTTTGAATTGTCATATACATTCTGAATAGATCCAGGAACAAGGCAATCATGAAAGAGGAGGTCCAGAAAGTGGCAAGAATGATGGGATAAATGCATTCAAAGTAAAGTATTTTGAGGGGAATTAATGGCAATGTGTCTTTTATCATAATGCATTTTTAAAAACTTATTTAAATGTTATGTATCTTTTGATCATATCTATCACGTCCTCCAAAACTTAAATTCAAAAGATTTGCTCTTGAACTCTAACTCTTTGTGAAGCTCTCAAAGGTAATATAATCAAGATTCACTTAAAGACAGGGATACAGTCTGATTAACTACATCACTGTATGAATATCATAGAATGTACTTACACAAACCTAGATGATATGGGGCAATCACTCCATGCGGCCTCTTCATAAAATTAACAGACCTGGTAAACTCAAGATATATGGGGCTGCTGTTGGTATTGCAATATACTATTTTATGATAAAAAAATTTTTTTAATAAGTAAAGGAATAAACTCTAAAATAATAATGGATATTAATGCATAGTACATACATAAACCAGCAACATGGTTGCTTATTATCAATATTAAATATTATGTACTGTGCAGAATTATACAAGCTATATTTTTAGGTAGCAACCAAAAGTACAGGTTTGTTTACACCAAATTATCACAAATACATCAGTAATACACTGTGCTACATGACAATGATACAGTATCACTAGATGACAGGACTTTTTCAGCTACATTATAATTTTATGAGCTCATCACTGGATATATAGGCTATTGTTGACCAGAACATCAGTATGTTGTGTATAATTGTAGTAAGATTTCCCCAGGGGCCAGGGGTATAGCTCAGTGATACAAGTACCTATGTGACAAGTACAAAGTCATGAGTTCAATCCCCAGTATCAAAATAATAATAATAATAATAATAATAATAATAATAATAAAAGAGGTAGAGATTTCTCCAAAGGTGATGTACAAGCCCATGAAAAGATGCTCAGCATCACTAATTTTCAGAAAAATGCAGATCAAAAATGGATATCACTTCATACCCAGTAGCATGGCTCACTTAAAAAACAAAACCTGATAACAATAGGTGGTGGTGAGACTGTAGAAAGCTGGAGCCCCTCTTCACTGTTGGTGAAATTGCAAAATAGTGTAAGCAGTATGAAAAATAGTATGATTCTTGAAAAAAATAAAGAACTATATGATCCAACAGTCCCACATCCAGGTGAATATGCGAAGGAAATTAAATCAGTCTCAAAAGAGATAGCTGAGTATCTATGTTTATAGCAGCATTATTCACAATAGCCAAAAGGTGGAAGCAACCCAAATATCTAGGGAGGGATGAATGCTTTAAGCAGATGTGGTACAGGTGCAGAATATTATTCCATTTTAAAAAGGATATCCTGCTGGGTGTAGTGGTTCATGCCTCTAATCCTGGCACTCAAGAGGAGGCAGGAGGATCATTGTGAGTTCGAGGCCAGCCTGGACTACCTAGCAGCCTAAACTACAAGGTGAGACTCTGTTCCCTCCCCCCAAAAATACCCCCCACTAAATAAATAAATAAAAAGACTATCCTGTCATTTGCACATGGGTTCCAATTTTCTACATTCTCACCAACAATTACATGGACATAAGGACAGTAAGCTAAGTAAAATAAGCTAGTAACAAAAAGACAAATACTGCATGACTCGATTTTTATGAGGTATCTAAAGTAGTCAAATTCATGGAAACAGAAAGTAAAATGGTAGTTGTCTGGGTCTGGGGGGAAGACGGGAAGGGAAAATTGTTTAAGCGTAGCATTTCAGTTTTGCAAGATGCAAAAGTTCTAGAGGTCGCCTTCACGACCACGTGAACACACATTACTGAGCTGTATGCTTAAACGTGGTTAAATTGATAACATTTATTCATTTATTTATTTGGTTTTTTGAGACAGGGTCTTGGTATGTAGTTCGCATTAGCCTTGAATTCACTATGTAGTCTAGCCTGGCCTTGCACTTGCAGGAATTCTCCTGCCTTGGCCTCCTGAGTGGTAGGAATACAGGCATGCCCTGCCATACCTGGCTAAAGAACAGCCATTCTTACAAATTTGTATGTGTGCATGTATTTATTTATTTTTGAGACTGGGTCTTGGTATATAGTTCATGTTGACCTTGAACTCACTATGTAGCGGAGGTTGGCCTTGAACTCATAGCAATCATCCTGCCTCAGCCTCCCAAGTGCTGGGATTACAGATATATGCCACCATGCTTGGCTTAACATGTTTTTATTATAATAAAAGTATAAATAGTTTTAAAAAGCCAGCAATGCACACTGTTGCCCATCTATAACATTTTGAATTGTTATAAAGTATAACAGTAATATAATTAAGATTAAGGTTTGGTTTGATAAAACGTTTTTCACAAAAACTTTTATTCCTGGAATTTCACTCACTTGAGATTTATAATTCTTAAGGGATCAGATTAAGTCTATCAGAAAACATAACAATAATGCATAAAAATAGGACAGAAAACTACTATAGTCCAGAATGGTTTGTTATAAGTGGACCCTAAATCTGACTGTATGCTCACTGATAAATATAGGGATAATGCATTTGTCTAAATATTTAGTCTGAATATTTGCCTGAATATTCAGAGAAGTATTTATTAGAGAGATTGAGAGAGGGAGGCATCTGAATAGAGTCATGACACCTGTGCTCCTGGAGCAAAAATCTTTCTAATTATTCTTATTATCTTACTAAAGAATACACATAAAATTCAGGCATCTTTAAATGACTGAAACATGGTCAAACAGAACAGTTTTCGTTATTGGTCAATTTAAATCTGTTTCCCACCAAGGTTTCGTTACACAGTGGCATGCACCTGTAGTCCCCGCACTCAGGTCTCCAGGAAGGAGGACTGCTTGAGCCCAGGCGTTCAAGAACACCTGAAGCAGTATAAGTAGATCCTGTCTCCAAACTGAGCCAAACCATTAATGTAAAGAGCATAATAGTGACTTTTTCCCCATTTTGCTTGATAAAAGGAACAATAAGCTGCTGCTGCTGCTGCTTCTTCTTCTTCTTCTCCTTCCTCCTCCTTCCTCCTCCTCCTCCTTCTCTTCTCCTTCTCCTTCTCCTCCTCCTCCTCCTTCTTCTCCTTCACTTTATTTTCTACTTTGTGTGGTGCTCCAGTTGGGAATTCTTATTTGTATCTACTAAAGTTTCTTAATAGTAAGCCATTCTGCCTTTATGGTTAATTAAATTATTTCAAATAATATCTGATGCTGTGATCTGTGAGTTGAATTGTGGACAAGATAGACTAGCTAATAACATATGACCACAGTTACTGAGATACATATTTAAGATTAAATGTTTACTTTTTTATTGTTCAGAATTTTCCTTTTACCAAGGGCCTACTGACATCACTGTATTTGCCACATGAAGAAGGTGGCCTGGGTCATCCCTGAGAACTACTCCATGCACTTGGGCCGGCTTCTACATGAACAAGCACATGTGAGGAAATCACCATTATTCCAGGCAAGAAGCTCTGCATCAAGAAAGTGGAGTATGTCATGCATCTGATGTAGTTGATGGAGAGGGGTCAGGTGAGGGGTATCTCTACTGAACTGAAGGAAGAGAAAATATGGATTAAATATTTCTTGAGGCCTCTCATCCTGGATCAGATCATTGAACTAGATCTTGACACTAAATAAATGCCTCAGTTTTTGGGCTTTAGCAGTGTCTTAGTTACTTTCTTGATGCTGAGGCAAAACATCCAACATCTACAAGTTACAGAAGGAAAGGTATAAATTTTTAAAATTTTTATATTTTTGGCTTTTTCACTATGTAGTAGTTCAGGGTGGCCTTCAACTTGCTATGTAGCCCAGGCTGGCCTTGAACTGGCCATGATCTTCCTGCCTCAGCTTCCCAAATGCTGGGATTAGAGGAATGTGCCACCATGCACAGCAGGAAAGGTTAATTTTAGTTCACAGTTTGTAGAGGTTTCAGTTCATAATCGCTATCTCCAAGACAGGGCTGCATGGCAGAGGAGAAACAGTTCATGGCATGGCAAGCAAGAAGCAGTGGCTTTCCTTTTGCTTTCCCTTTTTATTCTGTCCAAACTACAAGCTTATTTGGTGCCACCCACACCCAGGATTGGTCTTCCTTCTTCAGTAAATCCATCACTCTCACCCAGAACTATGGTCAGCCAATCAGTGGACCAATCTAGAATCACACACCCTTGATCCAGTCACCTCCCCAAAGTTCCATCTATGAGCATATGGGTTTCTGGGGCCTCCTATACATAAGCCACCATGGGCAGTTTGTTAAACTGCAGGTCAGTCCACCTAAATTGGAATGAACTTTGAAACTGTCACAACTCATGCAGCCCTTGAGGTTCGTGGGGTGAAGGACTGCGAGAGGATATGAAAGTGAAGAGACAAAACTGGGGTCAGGTGGAGACTTTATCCTCCTGATGGAAAGAAAGGCACTGCTTAATCAATGGAGCATGTTTATTTATTTATTGGTACTGGGGATCCAACTCACGACCATGTGCATGTAAGGCAGGCGCTTATGCCACTGAGCCAATTCCCCAGCCCCAAGCATGTTTATTTTTATACTGTGAAGGATGATGCCAATTTCAACCCTGCTGCCTAACAACCCATTGCTTGGATTGTTAAGGGCCCTGGTGTTTTGCTGGGCTATAGCAACTCCTTCATGTGGTTGCCCTGGGCTCTCTTTGTTTTTGGGAAGGTCATGTCCCAGCCATGATACAGCCCTGCATCTGTGGTCAATTTCCAGCTTAAATGGTTCCCAATATGAAACACCATGTGGGCTCCTTAGAATCTTTCTGAAATGCTATAATTTGTTCAGTAAATCTAGGACATAAACAAACTGATATAAATATAAATTGGTGGTAAAAAGGTTGCCTAGCATGTGTGAGGCCCTGGCAGTGATTACCAGCAACAAAAGAAAATGAAACAAAAAATCTACAAAACAAAATCTTACTGAATCACAAAATGTAACTTAGCTACTGTTTGGATTTAGCTGAATGTTATGGCACACACCTGTAATTCTAGCTATGTGGGAAGGTAAGACAGAAGATCTCAAATTTAAGTCCAGCCTGGGCAAAATAATGAGACCATCTCTTTTATAAAAGAGAAAAAAGATAAAAATCACAATGTTTCAAAACAGGTTTCAAAACAGTGTTTCAAAACAGGTTTCAGGTTAGTAGGACAGTTACAATAATTAATACATTGCATATTGTTATCTTCGTAATAGTTATTCAGAGTACAAGATACAGGCATGATATCTTGTCCAAACAATATTATCACAAACCTTTCTTTTTAATGAACTAAGAGAAACTAGCTGTATAACTATCTTAACTACCTTGGGTATACACATATCTTTTTCTTTTTCCTTTTCTTACTCTCCCCTTTCTCTCATAGTTTGTCTTTTCTGTTGAACAATTTCTTCCACGAGACCAACTCAAAACAAAAAAATAAAAAGGGGTAGGAATCATGGTAGGGTGCTTGCCTAGCAACTGCGAGGCTCTGGGTACATTTCCCCCATACTACAAAAACGAACAAAAATTTAACCATGTATTAAGGTAGAATAACGGGACAAATTTCCAGGCAGTCATCTTTCAACATCAAAGATTTATTTAGCAACCTGTGACCAATCTTGTTTCATATGTATTTCCACCTACTCTGTTCACCTCCACATTATTTTCATGCAAAATAAAGATATAATATCTTTTCAGGTGAGTTATTCATAACCAATTTTCAGGGGGGATAAATAATTGAGACCAGCCCAGAAGCAAAGGAATCAGTTATACATGATACAAATATAATTACATTACGTAATGCAAACACGTAGCAACAAAAAATAGAAACAGGGAGAAAAAGAAAAAAACAACATTGAATGTGCAGTCATAAACCAAAACAGTCTCCCCTTTAGAGTCCTATTGCAGTTCCCTAACTGGGAGTGGGTTTGATGTGAACCCAAATCCAGCCATGGCTCTCTCATCAAAAGCCTGTAAAGTGTGTATAAAAGTACGCAGGGCTTACTTTTAGTCTGATGACTCAGGTTCCATTTTCTCCTAATCCTTTCTTCACTAGTCTTGGGAATGTGCCTGAAACTCCGTTACTACATCAGTCTCTGATTTGCCAACACTGCAAGGTTCGACTGAAAGTAGGACAAGTGGGACATTTTGAAATATTAACAATTTCACTGTTTGAAATATTTTGTTCCTCACCACAAAAGTAATGTGAATTCATTTTAGATAATTTGGAAAATAAAGTCTAAAGAAATACCTAGTATTAATAGCTGGTCATGGTGGCACGTGCCTGTAATCCCAGCACTCGGGGAGACTTGGAGGGAGGACTGCAAATTTGAGTTTGGCCTGGGCAAATCAGTGAAAACTGCCTCAGAATAATGTTTTTTCTGTTTTGTCTTGTTTTGTTTGAGACAGGGAATCATTGCAGTTCAACTGGCCTTGACCACACTATTTAGCTGACGCTGGCTTCCAGCTTGCAGCAACCTTCCTGCCTCAGTCTCCACAGTGGGCTGGGATCACAGGTATGGGCCATCACACCCACATCAAAAAAATCTTTTTAAAGCACAAATTAAGCAACCATCGGCAAGATGGTTTTTAAAAAGTTAATCGATTTTTAAGATGGTTTTAAAACAAGTCTTGTCCTGCCACAGACAAAAGCATATCATGCTTGTTACCCTAGCACTTGGTAGGGTGAGGCAGGAGGACCCCCATGAATTCAAGGCCAACCTGGGCTACATAGCAACTTCAAGGCCAGCTTGAACTACATATTGAGATCCTGTCTCAAAACAACAACAACAAAACCCCAACTCCTCTTCCTCCCAAAATAACCCCCAAAAGACCCCACCAACTTTCAGTACATTTTCTTCCATTTTTCCTCCTAGGCACATAAATGCATTTTTTATAAACATGGGATCATATTTTACATAACATACAGGGAATATAGTTCTGTATGATTAAATATTTTTCTCCAACTTTTTTTTCTATTTAGAGACCAAATCCAGGGCCTCAAGAACACTAGGCAAGTACTCTACGAATGAGTTACATTCCTGGCCCTTTTTTGTTGAGAGAAGGTCTCTAAATTGCCCATAATCCTCCTACCTCCTACCAGTGCTAACTGCCCCCCACTGCAGGGTCCAGAACAATTATTACAATTCAGTTCAATCCAGTCTAATCCCACTGGATCCACTGTGCAAGGATGACCAGTTCTTTGCAGGTTGTATAACTATAGGCACATCCACCACTGTGGTCCTATTTCCTCATTAGAAAAGCAAAAATAATAGAATAACATCCCACCAGTATTATCTACCTTGAAGGTTTGGTTTACTGTGTTTAGTAAAATCATACATTTGAAATTATTTTATAAACATTAAATGCCACAGAGAAAGGCGGCAGGGGAGTTAGATTCTAAAGATGGCAAATAAGGTCAAAAGTGAGGCAATAAAAATTACTTAGTTCCTTAAATTGCTTTTAAGTTCAGGAAGATATTCGCGTTTATTAGACACCAGAGAACAAAGGGCTGGGGCAAGTATGAGCTCAGTGAGATTGCCAATGCAATCTGCTGTGCTCTAACACTTTCATTTCCTTTCTGCCAAGTGCACAACTGAATTTAAGATGACAAATAAGAGGTGACTTTGTTATTTTATATTGTGTATTGTCAGGTCAAGAAATCTCTCTGGGTTTCTTTGGCTAATAGTGTGGTTCAGCTGGATGAACGTTTCATCTGACAAATATTTTCAAAGTCGACTATGCTTGCCACATTCCAGGCTGCTGTGCTGAGAGCAAGGCAGCAAGCCGGGAAGGAGGCACAATCTGACCACAAGAAGTTGGTGAGCCGAGGCGGTCCTTTGATCACCTTCTAGGGAATGCAGCAGATGTTTGGAAAAATTATGTAAAGTTACAGATTTTGTTTTGAATACTAGCTACAAATGTATCTGATAAGCATAAAGTTACTTTGTCTCCTTGTTTGCTATTAATATTGCTACTTTTTGTTAACATTTTATCAACTAAAAGACCATCTGGTCTTTTTAATTAGTTGATAAAAGTTAATTTAACCATAGGTAAAAACTCAAACTCTACAAAACAAGGAGAAAATGAGAAAATATTTTTCTGTTCAAGAACCCCTTTCCTCCTCTGTCCAATCCACACTGTATCTTCCCCTCCGGAATCCTCACATTCACTGGTTATCGCTGGGTCAATCCTTTGAAAGAGGTACTTATTAAGGTGATCTCTGGGGTCCAAAAGATAAATACCAAAATACAGTATCTGTAGTCCAGTCCAACTCTAAAATTAACTCCACATCTTTGGCAGTACATACTCTAGAGTGAGTGCCAAAAGGCAGCCTTGGCTTTGTCTAACGTTATGTTGGGCAGAGACGGATGAACGCAAAGTGAACCGAAGGGCAGCAGACAGGTCTCAAACACTTTCCCGGTAAACTGTTTACTGACTGAATAAAAGCCGTGTGGAGAATGTAACCTCCAAAAGGTGTAGTAATTTCTCCACCAGCTGGCCTGGCAGACTCAGGCATATCAAAAGGTCGTCCTCCCAAAGGCTCCAGGACTCCCCAGAGCTGCCGCTGCACGATCCCAAAGTGGGAAACTAGCCGCCAGGGTCACGTGACTCGCGATCCCCTCTACCCACAGCCACCCGCGTGGCAGTGCCAGGCCCGCCCCGCCCCGCCAATCCAGAGCGGAAGTCAAGTTTGGATCGGCCAGGCCTGGGCTTGTCCCGCAGCCGAAGCGCTAGGCCCCTGCCAAGCCGGGCCTTCGCCCACTTGCCTCTGAGCCTCACAAGACTGTCCAGCCTCCCTCCTCCAGCCACTGACAGTTGGCTCCAATCACAAGTGGGAGGAGGAGACACTCGAGAAGAGTGCCACACCGCATGCGTGTTGATGCGGCGCGGTGGCGTCGGTCAAATTTAGGGCGGGGCTTTAGGAACCTGAGATGGGGGAGGTGGGCAGACGTCTCCGGAGCGCGCGCGCCCTCCCCGCCGACCTACACGGCGCGGCGTGGTGACGCGCCGCGCGGCCCGAGGAAGGGGCGGGGCCGGGGCGGGCATCCACGCTCCTCCCGCCCTCTCTCGTCCCGACGCTCCCTCCCCTTTCCTCCGCCACCCTCAACCCGGTCGCACCGGGGTCTCCTCTTCGCGTAGCGTCGCGTCGGCCCGGCTCGGCCCGGCCAGCGGGCAGATGCCCCGACTTGCCGCTGTCGCCGCCGCCGCCGACTCCGCCGGTGGCGGTGTGGGAGGCGGGCGACCGGCCCGGGGCCGCTGAGTGTGGCAGACGGGGCCGGGGCCGCCGGGCGCTCCGGCGTCGGTGGCTCCGCGCGGACCATGTATTTCCTGAGCGGCTGGCCCAAGAGGCTGCTCTGCCCCGTGGGGAGCCCGGCCGAGGCGCCGTTCCACATCCAGTCGGACCCTCAGAGGGCTTTCTTCGCCGTGCTAGCCCCGGCCCGCCTCAGCATCTGGTACAGCCGAGTAAGTAAAGCCGCCGCTGTCTTCGGCTGCTCCCTCGCCGGCGTCCCGGCGCCGTCCCGCCCCCAACTTCCACCCAGAGCCCGGGACCCCAGTCCCTTTGTGCGGGACCCTGTCGCCCTCCTGCTGCCGCGTTCCGGTGTGGATGAAGTCGCTCTTGCCGAAACCCCTGCGTCTTCGGTGCAGGGACAGCCGCACACCGTGCAGACGCTCCCTTGGCCGAGCCCAGACTTGCCCTCCCTTCCTTCCCTTCATCCTAGGAGCACATTTACTTAAAAGTTGCTCAGAAATCTGGCCGCCGGGGCGTCCTCAGCTCCCTTGCTTTAAAGGTGGTTTTGGAGAATAGGAAAGCCTGTTGAGAGGGCTTTACCCAGTGTCAGACTTGACAGGCCTGAGATGGCTTATTTGTGGAAGCTTACAGCTGAAGTTATTTTTACTAAAGTTCTGGTATGTGGATAACCTCCTGTCCCAGCCCTGACATCCCTTCCCCACTTTCAGGCTGGTCCCTTTCTCAGTTGCTCCTAGACACTTAAAGGCATGTAAGGAGGAGCGGAAGTAGAACTCAAATCTGTCTGCGCTATTCAACTGTTAAAACACCTGGAAATAATAAGACTTAGAGGGAGCATGGGGCAGAGTTCTGTTTTTGCTTTAAATCCTGGTTACCTTTTTCTTTTTTGTAGCTAATTATCTAGTAATAAGAGAAATAACTTGAAAAACAAGTGATAGATGGGATATTCTGAAAATGCTGATGTAGGTCTATCTGTAAAAAACCTATAGAATTCAGAGTACAAAAAATGCTTTTTTTCCCCCCTCTCCAAAGAAGACACTACTAATCGATGTCAGAGTGATCTCTTTCTAAAGCTAATTTGGCCATGTGGAAATAGGTTATGACCTTGTCCTTTTTAGATCTGTATAAAACACTTGTTTTATATTGGTTAGCCTCAAATTTCTCAAGTTGGAATGCTTATACTGCCCTTGACTGTCGTTACACGCAGCCCTGGAAAAACTGGTGATAGATAGGGTTTAAATAGTTCTAGTGTATATTGTTTGACTATTATAGTTGGGTAGTAAATCATACTATTTGCCGTAAAGTTTTGACCTACTTTTCAAATAGGTATCAGAACAAAACGCTGTTATGAAATAGTAAATACCAGCAATATGATATTCTGTCTTGTACTTAATTGAATTTCCAAATGTGTATATTATTTGGTTCTTAAATGAGGTACATGCCTGTTGAATAATTTTTGTTTATCCAACTTACTTAAAACACATGCAGAAAAAAATGACGAGAACTTGAATTTTAAATTATTTTCTGGATTTAGTATGCAATTCCATTTTAATATAACAAATTGTAAAGCCTAAAATTTAACATTTCTTACCTCTAGAAAGGCAGACCTGACTTAATTTTAGATAAAAGAAAATTTGATATAAGGACTGAATGAGAAACCTGTGAACCGCATCATTTGCCTCTTAAAAGAGTATAAAAATGTACCTCAGCTTTTTTAGGACATCTTGAATATTAATATCTGTCTAGTTTTTCTGGGTGTGATAGCCCATGCCTCTAATTTTAGCGCTCTGGAGGCTGAGGCAGAAGCATTCGCGTTTAGGGTTAGCCCAGAGAATACATAGCAAGACCACGTCTCTGGAAAAAAACAAAACCAAAAAAAACCTTTAAAAAATTACTGTCTGGTTTTGGAGCTAGATACAGCATTATCCAAGGCAGGCTTGGGATTTAAAATTACTGATACTCCTTATCTTTAAACTGTCACTGTACTCACAGTTTCTTCTTTTTGTGAGTCCAGAGGTTACTGCTGTCAAGATCTAGTGTGTAAGAAATAGACTGTAGGGAGTGTATTCAGAGGTATAGAGTGAAATGGATTTCAGGAATAGCTTGGGGAAGCTGTATCGGGACTGTAGGTTAAACTGTGGGTGCAGGGTGGTTAACAGTAGTCTTACTGAACCAGGTGATTCTAAGGTCTGTGATTATATGACTAGGTAAGTAGGGGGACAAGTGCTAAGTTCTAAGCTCCTACTATTTTCCTGCTGTTTTGTGCCTTTCCTAACATGGTGAAAATTTTGATTTTTAAATTTCTAGACTTCCTGAAACTATGTAAGTTGAAATAAATTTAGATTAACAAACTGTACAAAAGCCTCATTTAAATTAAGGAGCTATCAGTTATATTCACAATTTTGAGTCAATTAATTTAAAATGTTTGCAATGAGAACATGAAAGCTTTGACTTTGGAAAGGTAGTTCCAAGTAATTTTATGGATTCAAGTGAATTTTGAAAATCTAAAGGGTTTTTACATAGTCAAAGTCTTATTACTGCTTAAGGGCATTTCAAAGCAGGGACAGATGTGCTCAAAGAGTTGAGAGGGTATTACAAGATTTGCTTACTGGAAATATTGTTGGGTTCTTAGTATATTAAGCTCTCTTAGGGTGAAGGCATTAAAACTAAAACAACATGCACTTAATAGTGTAAGATGGTGGTTTAATGTATTCCCAAAATTGTTAATGGGTGATACAGAAAATTTTAAATCTCTAAGAATAAGTTTTATATGTTCTATGGGTATTGTAGTGAACTTGTATGTACTTCTTACAGCTGCTGTTACATATCCTGAGTAGCTATTTGGAATTCCAGTGTTGTAGAGTCATATCCCTTCATATACATTTTCTACCTTAAATTTGAGAAAGATACCGTAGTGCCATTTAGATATACTGTTGAACAAAAGTTTCTGTAGATACTTACTTTGCTTTTGGTGCATATTTAAAAATTGTACATTTCATCATTAAAATGTGAAAAGGTTTTTATTGCCTTGTTTTTAGTGTAATGTGTTACTGGAAATTTGCTTTTGGTTAGGATGTTGTTGTTAGATTGAGGTGGTAGAGGGTAGAAATTTATTGAGAGAATAATTGATATGTTTCCAGAGTATCATAAAAGGATTGAGCTTGGAGAATGAAACTGCTGTATAAAACAGGTTATGATTTATGATTGAAATTTTTTTGTGAAATAAATTGTATTTTATTAATGTACTAAACTGTGATGTGAAAGTCTACATATGTGAACCTCAAAATAATATAATGCTGTCCTTCTAAATTAAATATAGTTATACCTCAGTTATCAGGTTAACACATTCACCATAGGACCATAATTTTGTCTTGCTGCCAGTGGCTCTGATTTGAGTAGTTCCCATGGTTTGAAGAACTAGTGGTACATGCATGTCTGCCTCAGTGGGCAGTTTGTACTGCCTTCTCATGGAGCCTTTGATTACTATAATGCAAAGAAAGACACTGATTTAGCAGACTAGATATATTACAGATGCTTAAGAAAAACATTAAAATGGTATAAAAATTGTAATGCAGCTAATTTGTGGTGGAGAAATTAGAAGTGCATGATATATATACTAAGATAGGGTCCTTGTAAGATTTCTGTGTTAAAATTTAGAGTTGTTGATAAACTATTCAAGACTATATAAATTTCTTTTAGTTTAATGAAAAAATGTATTTGTTGAATATTATAACAATTTTTAAGTTGGTATGAGTGGTATTAATAATATATTACAGTTGCTTAAGAAAAGCATTAAAATGGTATAAAAATTGTAACGCAGCTAATTTGTGGTGGAGAAATTGTAAGCGCATATTATATATACTAAGATAGGATCCTTGTAAGATTTCTGTGTTAAAATTTAGAGTTGTTGATAAACTATTCAAGACTATATAAATTTCTTTTAGTTTAATGAAAAAATGTATTTGTTGAATATTATAAAAATTTTTAAGTCAGTATGAATGGTATTAATAACAGTTATATTTGACAAGTAATTTTTCAAAGTCAAGCAACTAATTAGACTTTTCATTATTAATTTATTAAGTGATTAGCACTGTTAAAGGTGATTACATCTGTTTGGACCACTAGTGCAGTTCACCCAATGGGACAATTATGCATATACCACAGGTAGTTCAAGCTAGCACGAACAGTTGTTACCAGTCCTATTCAGAATAGTTTTGGAAATATTAGCAAGAGCAATTAGTCAATAAAAATATAGAAGGACTGCTGGGGATTTAGCTCAGTGGCTTAAGCGCCTGCCTGGCAAGCGTGAGGTTGTGAGTTCGATCCCCGGTACCCAAAAAAAAAAAAAAAAATAGAAGGATAAAAGATAGGACAAAAGTTAAATTATTATTTGCAGATGATATGATACTCTACATATATAACCCCAAAATCCCCACTGGAAGACTCCTAAGTTTAATAACCAAATTCAGTTACATAGCAAGATTCAAAGTCAGCACTCAGCAATCAATAGCATTCTTGTACACAGATAAATTCATAAAGAGAATAATGAGGGAAACTGTATCTTTCACAGTAGCTTCGAAAATTATGAAATACTAAAGAATTAGTTTAACAAAAAAAGGAAAAAAACCTACATTGAAAACTAAGGTACTCTGATAAAGGAGATCAAAGAGGCTATCAGAAAATGGAAAGCTATACCTTGCTGTTGTGTAGGAAGAGCCAACATAGTGAAAATGGTTTTGCTTCCAAAATTGTTATGCAGATTTAATGCAGTACCAATCAAAATACCACTAACATGCATCACAGAACTAGAGAAAGTAATCCTGTAATTCATTTGGAGCCAGAAGAGACCTAGAATAGAAAAGTGATTCTGGGCAACAAAGGCAAGGCAGGGGACATCAGAATCCCTGGCTTGAAATTCGACTGTAGAGCTACTGTGTTAGAAACAGGATGGTTCTGGCCAAAAAGCAGACCTGAGGACCAGTGGAAGAAATTAGAAGATGCAGAAACAACTCCAAATACACTCAGCCACACACCTCTAGAAAAAAGATAGCCTCTTCAATAAATGATGCTGGAAAAAATTAGCTTTCCACATGTTGAAAAGTAAAACTAGACCCAGATCCCTAACCATGCACCAAACTAAAATTGAAATGGGTCAAACATTTTAATATTAAAAGAAATACCAAGTCTGTTGGAAGAGAGAATAGGTAGAAATCTTGAAGACACAGGTATAGGCAAAAACTTCATGAACAAAACCCTGATCACACAGGAAGTATCACAAAGAACAAATAAGATCTAATTTTAGTAAAAAGCTTTTGCACAGCAAAAACAATCAACAGAATGAAAAAACAACTCACAGAAAGTTTTTCCTACCTGTTCGTCAGACAAACCACTAATACCTAAAATATAAAAAGAACTAAAAAAAAAAAAATTAGACTCCCCAGATTTAAAGATCTAATCCAAAAATGGGCATCTGAAATGAACAGACACTTTTCAGATGCAGAAGTACAAACATCAAATAAAGATATGAAAAAATATTCAACATCATTGGTCATTTAGAGATACAAATTAAAACAATGCTGAGATTCCATCTCACACCAGCAACAATGGCTATCATCAGGAAATTAGCCAATAACAATCACTTGTGGGGCTGTGGGAAACAAGGAACCCTTCTCTACTGTTGGTGAGAATGTAGACTGGTACGACCACTGTGGAAATCAAGTGTGGAGATTTCTCAAAGAACTAGGACTGGAGGTTCCATTTGGTCCCCAGCTATTCCCTTCTTGTTATCTTTCCTAAGGAATTAAAAGCATCATACCACAGCAATGTATGCACACTTTTGTTTATATTATAGTTTAGAACAGCTAAATCTTGGAAACAACCCATATGTCCATCAGCCAATGAATGGATAAATAAGAGATTTTTTAGTACAATGGAGTACTACTCTGCCACAAAGAAGTATAAACCTGAGACATTTCTAGGTAAATGAATGCACCTTGAGACTATATTTTTAAGTGAAATAAATTAGACGTGTAAATATCACACTGTTTCTCTGGTGTGAGAAACTGAAAGTGTAAGGACCAAATGTATAATGGATATTGTGAAACAGGAAGAAAATATTCAAATGGGAAGGGGAACTAGCGAGGGGTGAGGGGGAAGGAAAGAAGGGAAAAGGAAAAAAAAACAACAATAAGAGAATAAAATGGAGCCAAAGCTTTTAAATGAGGAGGGGAAGAAGGGTTGAAGGGAGAGAAGGGAAATGGGAAAAAGTGAAGGATCAAGATATATCATGTACAGATACAAATTCTCTGTGCTGAATGTAATCATTATGTATATCTAAATTGTACTAGTAAACTTAATTTTAAAAAGCCAGTGAGAACATGTTAATGATGATTTCAAATATTTACTCTCTGAAATGTTTTGAATACTTATTGTGAAAGATAGCTTAAATAGGCAGTTTATGAAAGGGATAAAGAGGCATATTGTATGTAGAAAATATTTGATTGAATGATGTTAATATGGTAAATGCAAACCTGATGAGTTATACTGTTTTTATGTTGCTAGTGAAAAGTTGGAGTGGGCAAATAATCACTGGGGTTATAAATTGTATGTCTTTGAGTGACCCTGAACAGAAAATTATATTCCTATTCAGGTATGCTAATAATAGAAAAAAACAATGAGATAGGTATCTGAAGAACCAAGTTTCAAGATTGGGTATATGATTAACCATGTGACCACAGGAAAACTGTTCAGTTTATATCTTCTTTTCCCCAATATTTCCCTTTCTCACCCTTTCAGCTCTATTCTATTACTGCCTTCAAAGAATTTCTTTATGAATTTACAGTTCTGAAAGTCTTGTAGGATTCACTTTTTAAAAAAAATTTTTTTTAAATTTTATTTAAAGAGGAAAAAACCAAACAAAACAGAGTAAAGGGTAGCAACAATACAGAATTCCAAGGAAAAAAGCAAAAGAACCAAAAAAAAAAAAAAAAAAAAAAAAAAAAAAAAAAAAAAAAAAAAAAAAAAAAAAAAAAAAAAAAAAAAAAAAAAAAAAAAAAAAAAAAAAAAAAAAAAAAAAAAAAAAAAAAAAAAAAAAAAAAAA
>PVJX010010936.1:0-30298 GCA_004027295.1 Dolichotis patagonum | reverse complement strand
TGCAAAGTAGACATTCAAACAGTGACACTGTTAACAGTTCTCCATGATCTGACAAAAACAGCAATATGGTCATCCATCTTACTCAAAACATACATGCAATTATATCAAAAGGGTAAAATTAACAAAACAGAACAAAACAGGTCACAAGAAAGCAATGTAAGAGATATGAATTTCAAAGCTAGACAATCGGAGATACTCACTCTGTATCATATTGACTCTTGTTTTCTTCCAAATAGTTGTCCATATTGTCACATACAGGGAATTCACATGAAACAACATAGTATGGAACTGATCTGAGCAGGACGAGGAGGGCGTTTCAGGTCTTCAAGACCAGACAATAGGGAAGCCAAGAATGGCTGTTGTAGTGTCTCTCATTCTCTTCAAAACAGCTGTGCATACCTTCATGTGGGTTGAACTTAAACAAAACAAAACAAGCTAAAATCACTTTGAGCAAAGAATGATAGTATTGCTGGATTTCACATCATGACATTATGGAATCAGCACTGGGTACTGTAGTATCTCTTTTTCTTCAAAGTAGTTGTTCATTTCAACATGCGTTATATAGTTAGTTCTCGTAAACTGTTTATAAGCTCTACACATGCATGAGTCTCTACATGTATATCTATGCTTTCTGTGTTAGAGGGAAAAACAAAACAAAGCAAGACAAAGCAAAACAATTCCTAGAAAAGCATGAAACAAAAAGTCATATAAAACCACAATACAAGGTGATCTACAATGGTTACCATGATGTCTCAGCAGTATATACAACATTAATAGAAACAAAGCATTGGAGATATTATAAGACTTCAAAAGCAGGCAATAATCAAACCAGAGGGGGTATCTTAGTGAATCTTGTCATCTTCAGTGTAGTTGCCTATACTCTTAGACTTAATGCTATTAATCATAACAGATTTGAATAAAATCAGTCAATACAAGATAGCACTCTAACAAACCAGATTCAAATAAGATCAGTCATAATAAGACAGTATAAGTTATACAGGGCTTCAGATTAAGTTGATAGGAAATTAAGGATGATCACCATATTATGTCCTCTTATTTTTGGGATAGCTGACCTTGTGTAAGTAGAGAAACTGGAGTTCAAGTCTAGTGTAAGTAGAGAAACTGGAACAGCATGTAATCCATCCAAGCAGAGTGATGAGAATAATGTAGATTTTAAATCTTATTATCCCATTAACAATATCCTCTGCCTTCGTTTTTTAGACATCCTCCCCTTTCACTCCCATAGGGTGCACTGCTTGTTTTGGGTCCCATTGCCTCCCTATATAGAGCATCTCAATGGACCCTATCTCCTGATCTACTCTGCTTGTGTTTCTCTCTGTTAATATTTCAAGGCCATCTATACTAGAGATTATAGCCAATCTTCTCTGCCTCATTTCTGCTATTCTATTTTTCTGCCATTGGTTGTCTATTTTCTCTTCCACTCCACTGTCTGCCCTGTTCACTGAGGCCTCTCTGCCACTGTTCCTGAAATGCTCGTATTCTTTTTTTCTCTCTAAAATATCCTTTAGTATATTTTGTAGGGTTGGATTGGTGGTCACAAATTCTCCCAGTTCCTCTTTGTCATGGAAGCATCTTGCGTCTCCATTAATTTCTAGAGAGAGTTTTGCAGGATACATCAATCTGGGCTGGAGATTGTTCTCCTTCAGGGCTTGAATTATTTCACTCCAAGCTCTTCTTAACTTGATGGTCTGTGTTGAGAAATCTGCCATGATTTTGATGGGTTTTCCTTTATAGGTGATTTGTTTCTTTTCTCTGATGGCTTTTAATATTCTGTTCTTATATGGAATTTCTGGGATCTTGATTATTATGTGTCTGGGGTGTAGCTCTGTTTTGGTTGTAGGTGGCTGGAGTTCTGTAGGCTTCATACATCTGCATATCATTTCCTTTTTCTATGCTTGGGAAATTTTCCTTAATAATTTCTGTGAATAGCCTTTGCAGTTCTTCTGTTTTGACTCCTGTTTCTTCATTCACATGCTTTATTCTTAAGTCATAGATCCTCTTGTCGTCCTCTAGCCTTTGTATGGTTACTGCCTGCTCCTTTGTTATTTTTAAGAGATCTTCCCTTTCATGATCACACATTGCAAGCCTGTGTTCAATGTTTGATAGTCTATCTTTGGTTTCTTTCAAGCAGTTTTGCCAACTTTCGATGCAGTCTTTAGTTTCCTGGTAATCTCTTTGAATCTGCTTCATGAATTCTAGGGTTTTTTTTATATTCTTCATTGAACATTTCTCTCCTTTTGTGTTCCTCCATTCTTCTGTCTGTATCTTCTTGAGAGGTGCCCAGCCTTTTATTAATCTACTTATCTCTTGTTTAACTTGAATTAATATTTCAGTTTTGATCTCATTTACAAGGTCCCGAAAATATCTCTTTATGTCCGCTGACCTTGTGTTTGATGTTGAATGTTTGCTGCCCTCAATCTCTTTTATATTTACCTCTCCTGGATCAATATTCTCAAGGTTGGGGGCTGGGGGCTTTTTCTTATTTCTCCCTCTCATCATGTTTTTGGTTCCTTCCATACAAGTGTATAATGTAATTCCCAGCCCCTTTTCTTGTTGGTTAGGGCTCTTCTAGAGCATGCAGGCTAGGGGCCATCCGCTATCAGAGAGTAAAATGCAAGCAAGGGTAGTGTATGCTGGCTCCTCCCCTCCAGGCCAGTCAACCTTCATGGACCTTCACTGCTTCAGTGTGCGCCGCCCTCAGGGAACCAATTGATTTGTGACGACCCACTGGGTCCCAGCCCAGTCCAAGCAGATCCCTCCAATCCGCTGTTCAAGGGGAGCAACCAACTGAAGCCACTTCCTTACAGAGCCAGGGCTTTCCTGCCCAACTCCAATATGTTGTCTAGTTGTTTGCCCCTTTCCCGTGGGAGGGTCCCATTCCCATCACTCACCGTGTGTTGATTCCGGTCCCCGAGAACTGCTGGGCTCCCTACCTCTGACCTCAGTGTGGCTGCAGCGCAAATTCATGGTGCCTCTGGGTGGGTCGCGTGCAGGGCCGGGTCTGGGCGAGCTGCGCACAGAGCTGTTCAGCCCCATGCTCTGGCCACTAAGGCAGTCGGTTCGGCATGGGTTCTGTCGCTCAAGTCGATTTCGGCACGAATTCAGGTGGCTCGGCCAGAGTGCAGTGCTTGCCGATCTTAGCTTCTCTAATGGTAGCTCCGGGACCTCGTATTCAAGCCATTTCTTTCCCTTCAGTCTCTTCCTGGGTTGAGAGAGGCCATCTCCCTCTGTTTGGATCTCTCCAGGGTGTTCTATTCTGGCATTTGAGCTGTTTCTCTCAGAGAGGCTCCATGTCCTGCTACCTCTAGGTCTGCCATCTTTCCTGTCTCCCAGGATTCACTTTTTGCTAGAAAATGAAATTCAAACTCCTTAATTTGATAGCCTCATGGAATGCTCTCTTGCCCCATCTCTGCTTATTAGGAAATCATCTACAGTTTAGCTTCTCTGAAAATCTTTCTCCATGAGTCACTGTTTATTTACTATAACCAGACATGTCTGTGGATAAAGTATCACATACCTTATCCCTGCCTTCAGCTTCACTGAGGTCTAAGTGCCAAATAAAAATCGTATATATTTGTACAATGAGATATTTTGATACCTATTTGAAGGAATACCAAAATGAATATAATAAAAAAATCAACTTCTAATCTAGTGACCTTTATGTATGTGAGATGATCTACTTTCTTAAAGTGCGGGTGGTGATGTAACTGTAATCCTAGTTGTTTGGGGAAGCTGTGGCAGGAGAATTGCAACCTCAGTACCAGTCTGGACAATTTAGTGAGATCCTATCAAAATAACAAAGACTGAGAATGTAGCTCAAGGGTGGAATAGCATTTGTGAAGCCTTGGGTTTAATCCCTAGTGCCAAAAAAATAACAAAACCAAAAAATTTCAAGTTCACGATACATTATTAACTGTAGTCATTATCAGTTGCACTACATTTTATTGTCCGTTTGTCCATTGTCAGTCACTTAGGTTTCCATATTTTGGCTGTTTTGAATAATACTGCAGAGAGTATGAGAATGCACATAATTTTTTAAGATACTGATTTTTGTTTCCTTGGAATATAAAATATGTAAATATATGTAAGTGTATAGTATATATGCACATATGCATATATATCTCCACCCAGAAGTGGGTCTGCTAGATCATATAGTATAGTTTTATTTTCAATTTTTTTGAGAAATATCTTGTTATGGTTTGTGTCTGGATGTCCCCTAAAGCCTCGTGTGATCATGGTGGGTGGGCTTTTCAGAGATGTCTGAATCTAGAGTTTGACTGATTTGTTGTCTAGTGCTGGGATTGGTGGTGTGAGTGCTACAGCAGTCCTAGGGTGGTTAGCCTGCATGCAATATAAGAGAGGAAGAGGCTTGCTCCTCCTCTTTTGGTTCATGTTGCTTTTATTGTCTTCTGCCACCATAAACTGTTTTCTCTCTACCATGCCACCTTGCCTTGGGGCCAGCTAATTATGGACTGAACCCTTTACAAACTGTGCACTAAATAAACCTTTCCATGATAAATTTGGGCGTTGGGTATTAACTAAGACATCTTCATTTTTTTCCATAATGGTTATTCCAGTTTACAGTCCCACTAGTAATTTCTCCTTTCCCACATATTTAACAACATTTTTGACTGTTTGATAAAAGCCATTCACGTGTGAGACATTGTCTTACTATGGTTTTGATTTGTATTTCCCTGATAATTATTGAAACATTGAATACCTGTTGAATAATTTTATGTCTTCCATGGAAAGATGTCAGTTCAGGTCTTTTGTGACCCCCCACCCCCATACTGGATCTGAAGGTGTCTAGCACTGAGCTGAATCTTCAAACCTTTTATTTTTTTGTATTTTTTATTAGTACTTGTATGTGTGTGTGTGTGTGTGTATACACATATACATATATACATATATACATATGTGTGTGTGTGTGTGTGTGTGTGTGTGTGTGTGTGTGTGTGTAATGATTATATTCATCATGGAGAATTGGCTGCGTACCCAACCCTTTTGTTTTTTGAGACATGGTCTTGTGAAGTCACCAGGGCTGACCTTGACCTTGAGCTTTTGCCTCAGCCTCCTTAGTAGCTGGGATTACAGCTGTGTACCACCATGCCCAGTCTTTATTGTTACTGTTCTTGCTATGGAGTTCTGTGAATTTTGACTGTCTTAGCTCCCTATCAGGTGTATGTCTTGTAAATATTTTCTCCATTTTCTGTTGTTTTGTTTGCTATGTATGAACTTTTTAGTTTCAAGTAATCCCCCTTATTTATTTTTGTTTTTGTTTCCTGTGCTTTTGGTGTCATCTAGAAATCCTTATCTGTGCCAGCATCAAGAAGCATTTCCCCAGTTGTCTTCAGGAATTTTCATGGTTTCAGGTCTTTTGCTTAATTAAATCTTTAATCCATCTTGAGTTGCTTTTTGTAAGTGGTGTAAGATGAGTTCAGTTTTATTCTTTTTCATATGATTATCCATTTTTAAGGTCATTTTATTTGTTTTAAATTAATTTTATTGGTATACTTTTGATATATGTAAGGGTACATTCATGATAGGAAATTCATACCTGTACATAATGTATCTAGATTCTTTGTTTTTTTTCCCATCCTCCTCCCCTCCCATCAGTCTTTCTTCTCCTGTTTTTTGAAAAAAGCTTTGTCTCCGTTTTTTCTTCTATTCTTTTTTCCCCTTTCCCTGCATCTTCTCTCCTCCCTTGTTCCTTTTCTCATTTGAACATGTTTTTCCTACTTCCCAATATCTAGTGTCCACTATACTCCTTATTTACCTTCTGAGTGTCTCACACAAGAGAAATGATGTGATATTTAAACAAGTTTGTCTGATTTATTTCACTTAAAAGTGTGGTCTCAAGGTGCATCCATTTACTTCACTTAGTAGTACTCCATTGTATATAAAAAACCACATTTTCTTTTTTTAATTTTAAAATGAAAAAAGTAAAAATGATACAGAATTTCAAAACAGTATTAGGAGATGAACAGTGATCGATGTGTTGCATATTGTTGTTACCGTAGTAGTTCTTCGGACTCCCAGACTTTCAGACATGTGTATGAAAAAATTATCAAACAATAAAAGCACAAACCATTTCTTTTGTTGGGCTAACAGAGATTAATTATCTGTCTTGTACACGCATATGCACACATAAATAAGTATATACATACATTAAATAAATAAATATATATATGTGTAGACACACACACATATATATATGTAGACACACACAAAATATATATATATATATATATATATATATATATATATATATAGACACACACACTGAAGGAATGCATGACTACCAAACCAACCCTACAAAGAGTATTGAAAGATATTTCAGAGACAGACAGATGACTACAGTTCCTGGAACCGCAGCAGAGGGGGATCTCCAAACAGGGCAGGCAACTGAACAGAAAGGAAAAGTAGGGAACCAACGGCAGGAAAATAACATGGCAGAGATGAGCCAATGCATGCTGGTCATAATCATTAATATAAATGGTCTCAATTCAACCAATAAAAAGAAACACAGGCAGAATGGATCAAGAAACAAGATCCATCAATATATTGTATACAAGAAACACATTTAATGTGAAAGGAAATTCATAGGTTGAAAGTCAAAGGAGAGACAACAACACTTCATGAAACAGGGAACCAGAAAAAATCAGTTAGATTGTCCATCAACTGTGGAATGGATAAGAAAGATGTTATTTTTATACAAGGGAAAGCAACTCATCTGTAAAGAAGGATAATCTCAAGGCTCTTATAGGTAAATGGGTGCAACCTGAGATCATACTCATGGCTGAAATGGTTCAGACTCACAAGGGGGAACACAGTGCTGTCTCCCTAGTTTGTGTGTTGGTTCTTCCTACACAAGAGCAAGGGATAGCTTTCCATTTTTTGATAGCCTCTTTGATCTCCTTTATCAGAGTACTTTAGTTTTCAATGTAAAGTTTTTTTTCACTTCCTTTGTTAAACCGATTCCTTAGTATTTCATAATTTTCAAAGCTACTGTGAAAGATACAGTTTCCCTCATTTTTCTCTGTATGAGTTTGTTATTTGTATACAAGAATGCTATTGATTGTTGAGTGCTGACTTTGAATCCTGCTATGTGACTGAATTTGCTTATTAAACTTAGGAGTCTTCCAGTGGGGATTTTGGGGTCTTCTATGTAGAGTAGTATCATGCTATGACCAAATAATGATAGTATAATTTCTTCCTTTCTTATCCTAATTTCTTTTATTTTTTCTTTGACTAATTACTCTTGCTAATGTTTCCGGGGCTACATTGTGTAGGAGTGGTGATGGTGATGGCAGGCATCCTTTTCTTGTTCCTGATTTTAGAATGAATGCTTTCAGTTTTTAACCATTTAGTATGATGTTGGCTATTGTTGGGTCATTGACAGCTTTTATTAGATTGAGGTAAAGATGTTCTATTCCAGTTTTCCATAGGACACTTATCACAAAGTGATGTTGGGCTTTGTCAAATGCTTTTTCTGCATGTATTGAGACAATCATGTGGGTTTTTTTGTGCTTAGTCCTGTTAATGTGAGGCATTACATTTATTATCATATGACAGACCATCCTTGCATCCCTGGGATGAATCATACTTGGTCATTATGTATTATCTTTTTGACGGTTTGTTGTACTCTGTTTGCCAGTATGTTATTGAGGATTTTTGCATCTATGTTTATTAAGGTTATCCAGTTTTCCCAACATCATTTATTGAAGAATACTAGCTTGTTATGCAATCTTGGTAGCTTTGTTGAAAATTAGTTAACTGTATGTACATATATGAATTTGATGTTTTCAGCTTTCTATTTTTCAAGATTATTTTGGCTGTTTCTTTTCTTTTGCATTCTGTATAAATTTCAGAGTTTTTTTAAACTTTTGTGAAATATATTGAAATTTTGATAGGAATTGTATTGAATTTGTTGATCAGTTTCGGTAGTTGGGTAGTGTGGACCTTTTAATAGTAAAACTACTGCAGAACATGGGATATCTTGCCTTCTGTGTTGTGTTTAATTTCTGCATCAGTATTTTTCAGTATTGCAACCTTCATTAAGTTTATTCTAAGTATTCTTAATACTAGTGTAAATGGGATTGTTTTATTTTTCAACTGGTCATTAGTGTATAGAAAAGCAACTTATTTTTATGTGTTGAATTTTGTATTTTGCATCTTCATAAAAATATTACTTTTAATGATTTTTTTACATTTGGAAATCTAGTACCATTTGCATGACTAGAAGATTACCATATGAACAAGTAAGTTGAAAATAGTTATAAAAATATAGTTTCTGCCTAAGTCTCATTCCCTTGTCAAAAAAGGATAATTAGCAGATATGTAGAAGGTGTTTACAAATAAACTATCATGTCACAAATTTCCTCCTTGCCTAAAAAAAAAAATGATCAAATAGTTGAAAAAAGGTTTTACTTTCTCACTATATATTCAGTATAGTACTTGTATGTGACCTAAAATGGTAATATAGGAACTGCATTAAATCATTTCAGCTGTATTAGACAATTTAAATAGAATACATACATTTAAAATTAAAAATATTCTAAAAGATTTCAGAATTTATACTTGTTACAAAACAAAACTGACATTTCCTTAAGTTTCTTACTGATCAGCAGGCCAGTTGGTTGGTTGCTTTACTAAAGCAAAGCAATAGTTTCTTTTTGTCTATATGGTTTACTTATTTAAATCTACAGTGATTTTAGTAGATTTGTAGAGTTGCAACCATTACCACAGTTTTGTTTTAGATCATTTATGTCAACCCACAAAGCATTATGCTTATTTACAATACACTTTTCCTTTGACTCCATCCTCAGGAAACCAGCGTCTTGTTTAGCAATAGTTTTAGCTTTCCTAGAAATTTTGTCTCAGTAAATTTATGCAATATGTTGTGTTTTACAGTTTTTGAGCTATGTACAGTTACTTCTTTTGATTGCTGGATGTCATTCCATTATAGCAATGTGTCCCTTTTTAAAAAATTGTTCACCAGTTGATGAGTGTTTGAATTGTTTGTAGTTTTTCATCATTTTGAATAATGCTATTTTGTATGGAAACATGCTATCACTTCTAGTGGGTAACTCAGGATTGACATTGCCATAAGATTACATTCAACTTTTTAGGCAAGTATCAGTCTGCATTCCAAAGTGGCTGTAGTATTTTACATCCTCACAAGTTAATGAGATATCTGTTTGTCCCCACCATTTTAGAAACTTTATTTCTAAGTTTAATTTGTCATTTCTTAATATTGTTCAGCTTACTGGCCATTTATATAGTTTAATGAAAAGCATATTAAAATCATTTGCCTACTGTAAAAAATTGAAGTGATTTTAAATTCTTGAATTGTAGAAGTTATTTGCATATTCTGAACACAAGTTCTTTAACCAGATATCTAATTTAGGTTAATGATATCTTTTAGGGGAAAAGAAGATTTTACTGTAATTAACTATAATAACACACATTAATCGTGTGTTTGATATCTTGAGAAACCTTTGGCTAAGTCAAGGTCATTTTCTGTTTTCCTCTAAAAGTTTTTGTGCTTTGATCTCTAATGTATAAATAAGTTTGTAAGCCACTTTGAGTTGATTTTGTGTATGGTATAAGGTTAAGATCTAAGTTAATTTTGATTTAAACATAGATCCATTTGCTGGAGAGACTGTCCTTTTACATTGAATTGTTTTGGTGCCATTGTAAGAGACAACTGACCATAAAAATAAAGGTTTATATCTGATTTTTTACTCTGTTCTATTGTTTAATATGTCTCTTCTCGTGATAGCATCTTACTTTAGCTTTTTAGTAAGTTTAGAAAGTGGATAATGAAAGCCCTGCCTTTTGTTTTTCCAAATGATTTTGCCTAAACTGGTTCATTTGCATTTTCATGAAGATTTCCATGTAGATTTTTAGAGTCTATGCATTTTCAACTTTTCTTTTTTTTAAAGAGATCCTTGCCAGGCTGTGTTGCTGCAAACGTGGGTATACATGTATCCCTGTAGTGTGATGACTTAAACTTTTTTTGTGGAAGACACCTAGAAGAGCAATGGCTGGGTCAAGCAGAATTTCTATCTAGTTTTAGGTTTTTGAAGTATTACCACACTGGTTCCCATAGTGTTTGTACTAGTTTACATTTCCACCAGCAGTGTAGAAGAGTTCTTTTTTCCCACATCCTCATCAACATTTGTTATTATTTTATTTCTTGGTGACAGCTATTCTTTCTGAAGTAAGATGGTTTCTCTTTGTAGTGTTAACTTGTAGGTCTGTAATGGCCAGTGATGTTGAGCATTTTCCCCATATATTTATTGGGCATTTGTACTTTTTCTGAGAAGTGTCTGTTCATTTCAATTGCCCATTTTTTGATTGAGTCTTTTATTTGGGAGTTGTCAAATATTTGTTCTTATCTGCTTGATGATAGTCCTTGGTCAGAGGAATAACTGGCAAATTTTTTTTTCCCATTCTGTAGATTGTTTTTTTCACTGTTGTTTCCTTTGCTGTGCAAAAGCTTTTTAATTTGATGTAATTCTAGTTGTTGGTATTATTGCTTGTACCACTTGGTATTATTGCTTATACCATTTGGTATTATTGTTTTGCTCAGAAAGCCTTGATTATGTCTGTGTCTTTCAGGAGTTTTCCTATTTTATCTTACCACAGATTAAATGCTTATTTCCAACATTTAGATCTTTGATACATTTTGACTTTTTGTTTGTTTGTTTTAGTTCATGGTGGGATATATTGTCTATACTCAGTCTTCTGCATGTGGCTAGCCAATTTCCCCATCACCATTTGTTGAAGAGGCAGTCTTTCTTCTAGTGTATGGTTTTGGCCCCTTTGTCTAGGATCAATAGCTGCATGTGTCTGGTGGTGTTTCTGCATCATCTGTTCGGTTCCACTGATCCGCATACCTATCTTTGTATCGATACTATGTTTCAGTCACAATAGCTTTGTAGTATAACTTCAGACCTGGGCTTCTGATGCCTCCTGCTTTACTTTTGTTATTCAGGATTGTTTTTACTATTCTAGGTCTCTCATTCCATATGAATTTAGTATTGTTTTCTCTAGATCTGTGAGAATGTTGGTGTTTTGATTGGGGCTGTGTTAAATTTATTAATGAGTTTTGCAAGTGTAGTCACTTTGATTATATTTGTTCTGCCTATCCAGGAGCAGAGGATGTCTTTGCATTTTCTGATGTCTTCCTTGATTTCCCTTTTCCAAGTGATGTAATTTTCATTATACAGGTCTTCTACTTCCTTGATTAGATAAATTCCTAAATATTTAATTTTTCTCTATGGTATTGTGGATGGTGTTATTTTTCTAATTTCTCATTGAGTTCATTATTAGTGCATAGAAATGCTATAGATTTTTGAGAGTTTTTTATCTTGCTACATTATTGAATTTATTAATTCTAGGAGTCTTGCTAGATTTTGGGGGGGTTTGTAAGTAGAGGATTATATCATCTGTAGATACCTGTATCTCTTTTATTTCTTTTTCTTGCTTGATTGCTCTGGCTAATGCTTTCTAGGACCCTTGAACAGGAGTGACAGTAGTGGAAACCTCATTCCTGATTTTAAAGGAAAAACTTTCAGTTTTTCCTCATTTAATATAATGTTGGCAGTTGATTGATCATAAATGACTTTTTATCAGATTGAGATGAGGTTCTTTGATACCTATTTTCTTCAGGTTCTTTAAAATCATAATTGGGTGTTAGGCTTTGCCAAAAGCTTTTTCTGACTAATGAGAATTACATTGATTAATTTGCATATGTTGAGCCATCCTTGCATCCCTGGGATGAAGCCTCCTTCATCATGTTGTATAACCTTTCTGATGATTGTTGCATTCTTTTGCTGTGTCATGTTTAGGATTTTTGCATTTGTTCATTAGAGAGATTGGCCTGTACTTCTCTTTTTTGGTTAGATTATTATATAGTTTTAGGATCAGCTTAAGGCTAGCTTCCTAGAATGATTTAGGGAATACTCCTTCCATGTTGAGTTCATAAGGGAATATTAATGTTAATCTTCCTTGAAGTTTTGGTAGAATTCAGCTATAAATCCATCAGGTCTTGGGCTTTTCTTTGTTGATAGGTTTTTAATTACTGCTTCATTTCCATTGCCCGCTACAGCATTATTCAGGAGTTTCAGGTCTGCTTAGTTCAGTTTTGATAATTATTATGTATCTATGAATCTCTCCATTTTGTCTGATTTCTCCAGTTTTTAACATACAGGCTAGTGAAGTAGTTACATTTTTGAATTTTGGTCATGTTTGCTGTTATTTCACCTGCCCTGCCCTGCCCCACCCCACCCTCTCTTGTCTCATTTTTACAAATCTTGTCTCATTTGGATTTGAACTCAGGGCCTTGTGCTTGCCAGGCATGCACTACACCACTGAACTACATCCCTAGCCCCACCTTTTCATTTCTAATTGCATTGATTTGTGGGGGTTTTTTTGTAAGATTGGCTAAGGGTTGTTTATTTTTAGAGAATCAGCCTGATTTATCAATTCTTTGTTACTCTGTTCTTCTATCCTTTTTCTTTGCATTTCATTGATTTTGCTCTGATCTTTATAATTTCTTTTCTTATGCCAACTCTGGATTTGGGTTGTTTTTATTTTTCTAGGACTTTGAGGTGCATCACTAGGTTATTTATTTTGGGTTGGTTTTGTTTTTCCATTTCCAGTGTGGGCATTTACAGTGGTTAACTTCCCTCAGGACTGCTTTCATTGTGTCCTGTAAGTTCTTGTATGTTGTGCTGACATTGCCATTTAATTAAAGGAACTGTCTTATTTCTTCCTTAATACTCTTGAGGCTTATTGATTAATCAGGAATATGTTTTAATTTCCAAACATTTGGATGATTTCTATGTTTTCTTTTGCTGTTGACTTCTGATTTCATTGCATTGTAATCTAATAATATGCATGGAACAATTTTGATTCTTCTACATTTATTTAAGTGTGCTTTACTAGCAAGTATGTTGTCTGTATCGGAGAAAATCCCGTGTTGCTGAGAAAAATGTGTATTCTGTTGTTGTAGAGTGTAACATCCTGTATATATCTATTAAATCCATTTGTTCAGTAGTTTGGTTCAGCTCTTGTATTTATTGTTTTTTGTTTGTTTGTTTGTTTGTTTGTTTAGTTGACCTGTCTCTCTGTGAAGTCCCCATCGCATTTATATTGGTGTTTGTCTGATCTTTCATGTCCCTTAGTGTTTGTCTTCTGAAGTTGTATACATAGTACTTTGGTACATGTATCATATGTTCATAATTGTTACCTCTTCCTGTTGAATAGTTCTGTTAACCAGTATGTAGTGTCCTTTGGCAACTTTGATCACCTTTGGCTTAAAATCCACTTTCTCTGAAAATAGTATAGCTACTCCTGTTTGTTTTAGGGTTCTTGCATGGAATATTGTTTCCCATTCTTTGATTTTTATTCTATGAAATTTTTTTGTGTTAAATGTGTTTCTTGCATACCATTGGACTTTTCTTTTCTTTTCTTTTCTTTTCTTTTCTTTTCTGAAAGGGGTATCAGGAATTGAACTCAGGACCTCCAGCTTGTCAGGCAGGCACTGTGCCACTAAGCTAAATCTTCATTCCTAAATTCTTGATCCTTTCTGCTAATGTGTCTTTTGATTAGCCTGCAAGAACAATTTCCATTCTTACCTGCAGTTAAAGCAGTTACTCATAAACAAAAAGCCCTTAATTTCTTGCTTGCTTTTGATCAGTTTCCAAATATTTAAAATGATTGTTTTGATGGCTTTGGCTAAGTTTAGTACTGGCTCTTATCTTTAAGGAAGATTGTAATTCAGAAATCGAAGAATGTTTGAAGTGTTCATTACTGATGAAATATTGGAAGAAACTGCGAGGTGCTGTAAAAGTCCCCTGTATGTACTTTGGAAGCAGTGGATCATGTATTGGCAACAATTAACCAAAAAATCTCTTGTTAATTACCTAAAATATATTCTTGAGTTTGTAAGTAGCATTCAGTATATTTGAGTGATGTCTTATTTATTTTTGGGCATATCCTTTTAAGGTAACCTTTATGTAATATATAAAATATTCAACTTAAGTAAATGATTTTTAACTTTTCATATATAAATATATATTTCATATATATTCATATATGAATATATATTATATTCATATAATATATATTCATATAATATATATTCATAATATATATATATATATATGGTTTTGTACCAGGAATTGAACTCAGGGCCTTATACTTGCCAGGCAGATGCTTACTGCTAAGCTATATCCCCTGCCCCCTTTTTATATTTTATTCATACGTGTTTGCAGTACACAATAATTACATTATCATTGGGAGTTTGTACATGTATCTAACACATCTTAATTCTTTGTCTCCTTCCTCTCCCATCCCTCCCTACTCTCTCCATCTCTTGTTCTTCTCATTTGAAAAAGATCTCCTTCCTATTCTTTTATTTTGCTTTTTTTTTTTTTTTTTTTGGTTTCTCATGTAGGAGAAACTATGTGTTATTTAACTTGTTTTATCTCCCTTAACACTATGGTCGTGAGATACATCCATTTACCTACAAATGCCTAGAATTTATTCTTGTTTATGGCAGAGTGTTATTCCATTGTGTATAAATACCATATTTTATGATTTGTTTCCCTTAACACTGTGGTCTTTCTTGAGATGCATCCATTTATCTACACATGCCTGAAGTTTATCCTTGTTTGTGGCTGAGTAGTGTTCCATTATGTATAAATACATTTTCCCTATCCCTTAATCTGTTGATGGTAATATAGGTTGTTTACAAGATTTATGTATTATAAATTATGCTGTTATAAACATGGGTGTGCATGTGTCATGACATTACAGTGATACATGAATTTAAGTACATTTTGATAAATATATGCTTATGTAACCACTATTCTATTAAGATTCATAGCATTTCCTACACACCAGAAAGTTTCCTGTTCCCACCTACACTCAGTCCCTTGTGTCTCTTCTCTAGATCTGATGGTTTGCCTTTATCCTAGCCTTGTAATGCCTGAAAATTAGGTAGTTCTCCTGAGTTGCTAGAACAGAAAGCAGTACAGTATATTACATAGTATCTTCAGTAGGCATTTTAAATGAATTATCTCTACCAGTTGGGAGTTTTGTACTATAGCATGTTTTATAATGTAATCTTAAAACATTAAAATGATAATAAACAATAACATAATTATAGTGTTTAAGTATCAGATGTGATATTTATTTAACCTTTATGGTGGTGAGATCATTGAGATAGGTTCTGCCATGGTATTTGACAATGTGTAAAGTGACACATAAAAAAATTAATATAACCAAAGTCACAAGGCTAATAAATAAATGGAAGATTCAATATTTCAAACACACATTCAGACTTCAGAGTCTATATCCTTAACCTTCTACATTATATTCCTTCTTGGTACATATGGTATATATGGACTCAGTAGATTTTTGTGAACTGACCAGGGAACCTAAATACTGTCTGTAAGAAATTTTCTCATAGAAACAGTTATTTAAATGTTTTTAATAGCTCCAGCAATCAGCTTATACAGTCACATATTGGAACGAAAGTCTAACACTTCATTGACCTAGTTTTAAAAAATGAGCAATGGATTTGAGCGGACATTTCTCTAAAGGAGGTATGCATATGGTCAAGAACCATATAAAAGATGCTCAGTATCGCTTGCTATTAAGGGTTCGTAAATCTAAACCTGGAGACACCATTTCCCTTTTGCTAAAGTGGTCACTGGAAACAAACAAACTTAAAGAATAATGCAGACAATAACAAATATTGTCAAGGACATAAAGAACTTTAAATCCTTGTGCACTATTGGTTAGAATGGGAGTATAAAATGGTGCAGCTCCTGCAGAAACAGTTCAACAGTTCTTTAAAAAGTTAAACATACAGTTATTGCAGAACTTAGTATTTCTACCCTACTTACGAGTAGAAATATACATACCCTAAACAATTGATGAGAAGCTTTTCAAATAAAACTTTTTACATGCATTTTCAAAGTAGCCCTATTTATAATAGGCAAGTGTGAAACAGGCCAAGTTCAGCAAGAGAATGAACACAGAGTGGTATAACTACACAAGTCAATATTAGTCATAAACGGAATGAAAAACTAGCAAGTGCCACAGTATGGCTAAATCTTCAAACATTTTGCCAAGTTTAAGAAGCCAGACATAAAAGAGCATATATTGTGTAATTTCATTTGTAGTAAATGTTCAGAATAGCAAATCCATAGACTCAGGAAAAAGATAATTAAGTTGTTAAGGATCAGGGGAGGAGTAATTGGGGAATGACTACTAATAGGTACAATTTCTTTTTGTGGTAATGTTCTGGAAGTAAATAGTGGTGATAGTTACACAAGTTTATAAAACCTAATTATACACTAAACTCTAATAAGTTTTCAATATAAAAATAAAAGTTTACAAAGTTCACTTATCAGACACAATAATGTGTAAAATTATTTGAGAAATGTAGAGTAGCAGTTCTTGATGGTAATTAGGAAAGGTGTAAGATTTGCTTGATATTGTACGATTATGTGAGAGAATAATGAACTATTTATATTTAGTTAAATAAACCTAGAATATATTCTGTTAAAAATGTACTTTGTTCATCATCCTTCTAAAGATACACTTAAATTGTATGGTAAATGCAGTATTTTTGAAACTAAATTGATCTCTAGTCCATTATTTAAGGAAATAATCACCCATTCTATAAAATACTACTTTGTGTATATACATTATGGAGACCATTTGTCATATGTTACTGTAGTTAAGTCAAAACTAAGTTTAATATATTAATTCTATTAAGTTTGATTTATTGAATTAAATAAAATTTTAAAGTCAGTTCCTCATTTGTAGTAGTTACATTTCTTTTCTTTCTTTTTTGGGGGGAGGAATACTAGGGGTTGAACCTATTACTTCATGTTTGCCAAGCAGGTACTTGTGCTGCTAAGCTAACCCCCTGGCCCCAGTAGCTACATTTCAAGAGCTCAGTAGCCACATGTGACTAGGGTCTACTATATTGAATAATATCTATACATGACATTTTTATCAGTGCAAAAAGCTTTTTGGATGACCTTATACACAGTATGCTATATAAAGTCATAGTATGTTTTTATTTAATGTTAATACTGCAGTTCACAATTATGGAACATTTATAAAGAGAGACTGTTGCTAGTGGAATCATTTCCCCCTGCCCTGCAAAGGGTATGTTTTAGTCCTTGCATCTGATATTTCAAAATGTGACCTTACTTGAAAATAAGATCTTTACAGAGGAGATCAAGTTAAAATGAGGTCATTAGATTTTTACTTGATTTAGTGACTGACATCCTTATAAAAAAGACATTTTGGACACAAACACATAGAAGAAAGACTAAGTAAAGAATGTATATCTGAGATTAAGGGAGCAGGTCAGGAATTCACAAGAATACCAACTCTCACCTTTTCAAGTCAAGTCAACAGAGCTTTTTGTTCCTACCAGAGTTTTGGGGATTCAGTGTGCTGGCTCTTCTGCTTGTGAATTCTGTGGCTTGCAGCATGTCTGGAGACAAGGAAAATTCCTGAGTGTACACAGTGAAAACAGGTGCATAGAGCAGTGCATCTTTACGACAAGAAACACCAAAGATTGCCTGCAAACAGTGATGGTGAACCTTTTAGAGCTCTCAGTGATAACAAACAGCTTACTGTAGGGTGCATGCCATAGGTTCATCACTACTGTCTGCAAACTCTGAAAGCAAGAGAGAAGAATCCTCCCCTAGAGCTGTCAGAAAATATGATTTTACTGACCTTTAATTTCAGACTTCTAGACTCAAGTCTGAAAAAATGTCACTTTCTTTTAAGTTAGCTCATTTTTGGTACTTGAACAGCGGCTCTCCAGAACTGCTATAGAGAGCATATTAGTTACGTGATCTTGAGTGAGCTAGTTTTTTTGTTTGTTTTCGAGACAGGGTCTTGCTATGTAGTTCTGGTTGGCTTTGAATTCACTATGTAACCCATACGGGCCTCAAACTCTCGGCAGTCTTACAGCTGGAATTAACGGCATGCACCACCACATCTGGCTAAGTGAACTAATTTTCAAAGACGAGTATGTTGTAAGAGTTAAAATTAAACTGGAATGTTTTTTGAAAGTATTTATCAGGTACAGCCATAACTGCTAACATTAGGAAGCGTGTGAATATCACAGCTTTGCAATTCTTTTGAGAGCATAAGTGTACCCTGTATGCTTTTGATAATCATAGCACCATTTTTATTTATCATATTTTAGTTTATATAGTGCATTGAATGGGACTGTGTACGGTCAGAGACCCCCTTCCCTCAACTCACCCATTTTAAAATTAATTTTCATCAGAAACAGTAATATGTTGTTTTTCTGAAAATTTTCAACAGGAAAATGGGTAAAGTATTAATTTAGTACAAAAATAAGTAAATTACAGAAGAGCGAGGATAGAGTTCCATAATTGAAGATAGTGGTTATATCTTGAAGAAAGGTATACATGTGTGATTAGAAAAGGTTTCAGTGTACATAGTGAACCATTTCTTAAACTGGCTGGTGGTTTATTAGTGTTCATTTTATTCTTTATCACATATATGTTTCATATTGTTTGTCAAATATTAAGATCAACTTATAACCATCTGTGTATATAGAAAGAAAAATTTAAGGTTGTGGTGAATTGTTATGAATTTTCAGATAGTCCCTTTCTTCCTCCCTCCTTGCTTCTCTTTTTCTCCTTTCCTGCCTTTTCCTGTCTTCCTTTTGTGTGTCTGTCTGTCTTTCTTTCCCTGTCTCTCACAGCATCATACTGGGGATTGACCCCAGGGCCTATCCATTGAGCTACATCTCTAGCCGTTTTAAAAAGTTTTGAACAGTCTTGCTAAATTGCCCACGCTGGGCTCAAACTTGAACTCCTCCTTCCACAGCCTGGCAGAATGTTGGGATTACAGGCGTGTGCCACCATGCCCAGGCTTCATTCATATTCTTTAAGAAGATAAAACTCAAGATATTAGTTGATGAAACAGAATTAGTAAAAAAAAATTTGTTCTCATAGGATGAAACTTCATACAAAAACATTTGTGGATTATCTCGACTACACTTTCATTTTTCTTTTTTTTTTCAGACCATATTTTCTATGTTGCAGTTTTCTGTTTCTTAGTTTTCTGAGAAACAGTGTTTTAAAATAAGTAGCAGACTTTTAAGATACAGAGTACTGCAAGAAGTAAAATTGTCACCTAGTAAAGATTTTTTAAATAGAGTTAACATTTAATTGGGGTTTTAAACATGTTGATTTGTGCCATTTTACAAACTAGTATTCATTAATGTGCAAAATGAAAGTCACTAGAGGAGAAGTGAGACTCTAGACTGCTATTTTCTGAGTTAGCTCAAAAATTTGCAGTGTTTAGACCCATGTTTTCCATTTTTTAAATGTGTTTTCAATATATGTATACACATAGAATAGAAAGCTTAGTTTTAATATGCATTCTGACTTTCCAGACCAACTTATTATTATTTTTTGTTACTAGGAATTGAACCCATTGTCTTTATATTGACTTACATCCCAGTCATTTTATTTTTGTATTGGAGACAAGTCTGTTTTTATTTTGAGGTTGTCTTTGTTTTTAATATCCTTAAGTCACCAAGTTGCCCAGGCTGGAGTCCAACTTGTGATTTTCCTGTCTCAGCCTCCTGGAGTACTGGAATTACAGAGGCATGCCACCATATCCATTTAAGTTATTTATATTTAGAAATAAAAACTTTACTAAAGTTTAAATGTTGAAACATTATGAAAAATTAGTAAATACCAAAACGTGTGGTTTGAAAATAAATGATTAAATATTACCACTCAGTGTTAGACTCTGATTTTACATTTATTAATCCGGTAATGTCAGCATCAATACCAATTGTAATACTCAGTCTTAAGAGACGCTTTTCTGATTTTAGTTGCTCCATGTCTCCTTTGTAACCATAGTTTTAAAGTAGTCTTTCAAAGTAATAAGACCAAAGAATCAGGGAATCTCAAAACATTAAAAATAAATGTAAAGAAAAAACTTACACTAGCTTGCATCTCATATGTATTTATTGAAGTTGTTGCAGAGATGACAATGTATTTCTTTCTGTTATCCATTCTGTCACAGTTCAGGTTTCTTTTTTAAGGCTTTTGCAATGGATTTTAACTGGTTCTTTCAACCTGTTTTTCTTCTGTCAGTTCTCCAAAAGACCATCCAGTATAACTTTTTAACTTTTAACAGACTTCTTGAGATATAATTGACCTAATATAAGTTACACAGTATGAATTTGATTAGTTTTGACATGTATGTATTCATAAAGTCATTATCATATAATGAACATGTGCATTACCCCTAAATGTTCCATCCTGTCCCTTTGTAGTTATGTCTCACTACTGTCCACCCCTAGGCAATCACTCATCTGCTTGTTTTCTCTTTATATAGATTAGTTTACATTTTTAAGAATTTCTAAGTGGAATCACATAGTGAATATTCATTTTGTTGATGTGCATCTTTCACTTAACATAATTTATAAAGAAGGAACTAACATTGGCAAAACCTGTCCCTACTCTTTCAATTACCCCACTACTTAACATCAGTATGACTTTATAGATATTTATTCTACATGATAAAATCTAATACTGTGAGGTTTTTTTAATCTTTAGACCATATTTATTATTAGGTTGTTGATGTTTGTGTCTTATCTAAGAAATCTTTGCTTAACCTGAGGCCACAAAGAATTTGCTCCTGTATTTCTGAAGGTTTATGAATTGATTTTACATATATCGTAATTCACGTAGAGTACTGTGAATTAATATTTATATGGCACAAAATATGAAGTTTTTTTTTTGTTTTTTTTTTTGTTTTTGGTACCAGGGATTGAACTCACAGCCTTGCACTTGCCAGGCAGGCGCTTATGCCACTGAGCTAAGTCCCCAGCCCAGGTTTTTTTAATAGAAGTGTCTTTTTGTTCCAGCACCATTTGTTGAAAAGATACTTCTTTCTCCACTGAATTGACTTTGTACTTTCCTATTGACTTTTCTTTTTTTGAACTCTTAACTGTTTAAGTGATCTGTTTATGTATCTTCATGCCAATATCATGCAGTCTCTTGATTATTATTTATTATAGAGCTAGGTAGGTAGTGTAAGTCCTTCAAGTAGTTCTTTTTTAAAGTTGCTTTGTTACTCTAATTTTCCCTTTCAGAGTCAAGTTCCTTTTATAGATTGTTTCCATAAATTCCTAATTGCTCTCTCCAGCTATGTTTTCCTTATTTTCATCTATTGCAAATGCCACCCAAGGTATGTACTTGTTTTTAACTTTTACTTCACATTTATAGTATAAGCAGTTAATGACTAGCAGTTTTAATGTATTTGGACTCTTGTTAACTCTTTAAAACTTTTATATTTCACTTCAGAGATTAGGAAAAGAAAAACTTTTAGAGGGATGACCTATAGATGTAACTTTGGAAATTCAGTATTTTAACCGTTTATCATGAAGCTAAATTAATAGATGAGAACTGTACATAAACGATATATTTTACTTGGTAAATTTGTTTCTTACAAGGATATTGTTGGCCATTCCAAAGCTATAGGATTGAACAAGTAAGTCAATAAATTTATCAGATGAGAGCCAGATTTATTACTTTCAGAAAAAAAAAAAAACACCAAAAGCTACAAATAATGGGGGCAAGCTAGAGTGAACATAGATTATGTAGTATGACTTGGGAAGCTAAGGTAGGTGGGACCCAAGTTCAAGGCCAGCCTGAACAACCTAGCACGACTGTGTTTCAAAATAAAATTTAAAAATATCACAGCATAATCAGGCATGGTGTCACACACCTGTAATCCCAGCACTCAGAAGACTGAGGCAGGAGGATTGCTGAGTTTGAGGCCAGCCTGGGATACAAAGTGAGTTCGTGGATGTCTGAACTGCACAGTGAAAACTCTGTCTTAAAAAGATGACCACAACCAACGACAACAAAAACCAGGGCATATAGTTCAATTTGTGAAGCAGTTTTCTTTTTGTTCTGTGTGAAATTTTTGGAGTTGAGTTTTTATTTTTGTTTTTTTGAGACAGGGTCTTGTGTTGTAATCCAGGCTGCTGCTCTTGAACTCACAACAGTTGTCCTGCCTCAGCCTATGGCTTGTCAGGTTTATTGAGTCATAACCTTTTTTCTTTTTGGGAAGTTTTTAGCTATTCTTCATACATATTTTTCTACCTCATTTTTTATTTTGGGACTCTTCTGTAATACTGCTTGACGTTTTTGTTTTTGATACTGCTTTTTTCTAGTCTTTTTTCTTTTTTTTTCAGATGAGCTAAGTTTTATTCAATTTATTGCAGATTGACTATTTGTATAATTTATAAAAATGGGTGAGTTTTTAGTTATGTTTTTCAGCTTAGGATTCCTGTTTTTTTTAAAAAATATTGTTTCTGTTTTGAGTTTTTCCCTTTATCTTCATTCATTATATTTTTAAGTCCCTCAACATACTATTTATAATCTTTGTTTTAATAATTCTTGACTATCAGTTTTTTTCTTTTCTTGTTCCTTCACGTTTACTAATTTTTTTGCCATATATAATATGCAGTTTATACTATATAGAGACCAGATTTTGTTGTGTTGTTACACAGAGCGATTATAAATGTTCCCTGGGCTATTGCCTTATTGGAATGCAGACTTCAAACTCAGTTTCCTTTGTGGTGGGCAGTATTTGATGGTACCCTTTTTTTCTCTCAACTGCCAACTATTACTGCTTTTTCCTCACATGCAGTAGAGTCTTCCCTTACAGGTGTAGGTTATTGGTCATCCTATGATATGATAGATGCATATTTTGAGGTTGATTTTGAATGAGACACCATTCCTTTTAGAATTTCCTCCATAACTTTTAGCAGTAATCAGGTTCGAACTTTGTTTTCTGATGTCTCAAGCCAGTAAATCTATGCTTTCTGTTACCTTGAGCCAGGTGCATATTGGGTTGTATCTTTGGGCAAAAAGCTGCAGATCCACAAGTCTTGCATGGGATATCTTTTCACTTGAAGCTACATTACAGTTTTCCCTATTTTAGATTGTTCTACATTGCCTTGGAATATTATTTTATTTTCTACATTCTTACCATTGTTCTTGACAGAAGGGTTAGTCCAAGTAAGTTTTCCTGCTATTGTCTAAGGTCACTTCATAGAAAAGTTTTTGAGTTTCTTGTTAGCTAAATACCAGTTTAATTTAGACATTATCTTTGCTTTAGAGGTAAAAATGCACAAAAGCTTTAAATTACCAGTTCCATTTTCTCATTGCTGGAGTATAAACTAGTATTTGTTGTATACTAACTTTGTAGTCTACAATTTGTTATCTGTGCTTAGTAGTTTCTAAGCTTCTATTATCTTTGATTCTTTCCGATTTTCTCCATAGATGATCATAGTATCTATGGATAAGCAGTTTTATTTCTTCCTTCTCAGTATGTATATGATTTACTTCAGTTAGGACTTGTGCTACTGTGTTGAAAAACAGCGGAGACCAAGCATGGTGGCTCAGGTCTATAATCCCAGCACTAGGGCTGAGGATTTAGGAAGTTCGAGTTCCAGGCCAGCCTGGGCTACACAGCAAGATCTTGTCTCTCAAAAAAAAAAAGACAATGAAGATAGAGGATATTTTTGCATTCTTCCTGAACTTAATGGAAAAGCTTTGAGTTTCTCTAAAGGTATTAAATTTGGTATGCATTCATTATCATGTTAAGGAAGTTCCCTCCATTCTTAGTTTGCTGAGTTTTTATCACAAATACTTGTTAGATATGTCAAATGCTTTTTCTGCATTTATTGATATAATCATGCAGTTTTTTTTTTTTTTTTTCCTTCTGTAGATGGTAATGTGATAGATTATAGTCATTTATATTCTGCTGTTGAGATAGTCGTGCATGCCTGGGCTATATCCCACTTGGTTGTGGTATATACTTTTTATATATTCTTAGGATTGGCTTGCTGATGTTTTATTGGGAGTTTACACTTATGTTTATGAGAAATTTTAGTCTGTAGTACTTTAATGTAATGCTTTTGTCCCATTTTGGTATTAAAATAGTCTGGCCTTGTAGAATGACTTAGGAGGATTGTTTGTACCCCACTCTCTATAAGGCTTTGTAACTTTAAATAGTTGGTCAAGTTCACTTGTGAACTCATCTGGGCTAGTTCTGCTTTGGAAAGTTATTAATTATTGATTTGGGTTTTTTTAATAGATAAAAGCTTAATACTGTCTGATTTGCTTGGAGTGTTGAAAATTGATTTAATGTTATATTGGTTTTTTATTGCATTTTAAAATGTTTTTAGAGTATTTTATGTTAAGTTTTTTGTTTTTATGAACTATTAACAAAAGTACAAATATTTTCTTCCAGCCTAGTGTATTAATTGTAACCTACAAGGAACCTGCAAAATCATCTACGCAGTTTGGATCCTATAAACAAGCTGAATGGAGGCCAGATAGTACAATGATAGCTGTTTCAGTAAGTAGATTTTTCAACTTCGGCAGTGTTTTCTATATTGTATGTAAGTTTGCTTTTCCTAGATAACTTCCTTTTAATGTTTCAAGTACATGAGCATTTATCTTCCTATGGTAAGATTTGCTGTACTGATTCTTGTGTGTATGTATTATGTTCTGTTTTTGTACTTACTATGTCCTTGTTAACTTTTTGGTTGAGTTTTTTTGAGGTCAGGTCTCATGGTATAGTGCAAACTGGCTTTGAACGCACTTATGTAGCACAGGCTGTCCTCGAACTCACAGCGATCTTCCTGCCTCAGTCTCCAGAGTGCTGGGGTACATCTGAGTGTCTTTGTTGACTTTATTACATCCTACAATCCTTAAACATGAGACTTATTGTATGATTGTCTCTTTGTACTTTTGTTCCTGAAATCTGATTCAATTTTTTAAAGGTATTTTCCATATTCACATGAGACTGTTGAATTTATATTTAAGTTCTGCCTACGATTCCAAAGGATATTCTACAAAATAATAAACTTTATGTGTTTGTATCAGAATTCTCATAGCCTTTGAATCTTTCTGGATTTATCTTACTCTATTACATTTGCCTATAACTGGTTAATTTTATCTTTTCAGTGTATATTTTATCACTATCATCTTTAGGAGTATCATCTGATTTGCGGTAATAATGTATAGGTTAACATTTATTGAGCACATTTGTTCTAAGTACTGTTATAATCAGTTTGCATGGATTATTTCACTTTTAGATCTGTGCTTTGAGTTACTCTTCATAGTAGATGACTAAGTTGAAGCTCTGAAAGTTGTCTTATCTAAATAGTGTATATTGGACAAATAAAATATAAACTTGGAATTTAGATTTTATTTTTGTTCTCTTAGCCATTAGACAAACTTATCTTTCTGTCAGTCTCTTCCTAGTCTGTTGTGTTACACTAATATTGTGAAAGTGCTCCAAATAGTCAAGTGTGGTAAATTGTTCTGCACTTGCTGTATTAGAGATTGGCAGAATAATGATCAGATACCAGATCAGATACCTGCTGCCTATCTGTATATTGCCCATGGTCTCAAAACAGTTTTTACATATTTAAGTGATCAAAACAAATCAAAGAAGAATATTTTGTTTCACTTGAAAATTATAATATCTAAATTTCAGTGTCCATACATAGTTTTATTGGACCATATATGTTCACATATTTATGTCCTGTGTATGATTTGTTCAAGCTACAAAAGCAGGATAGAGTTGAATAGTGCTCACAGCAACTGTATATGATGCTTTCAATGCATTATTCTTGTTTGGCATTCTATAACTCATAGGAGAGTTACTAGTTCATGTATGTCAAATGCCACATATACTGTGACATTTATGTTCTTTTTAGTGTTAGTATGCTTTTACTGTTAGTACTCATGTCAAAAGAACAGATAAAGAGAAATACAGACTTTGAATGTCATGCTTTTAAAATGCAGTGGAACATGGAATATTTTACCATTGAATTACATGGCAAAATGTTGTTTTCATTATACAATGAATTACAGTGTACTATGTCAAAGGAATATCATAGTTAATACTATCAGACTAAGTACTTATCACAATATTTCCAGCTCACCAAAAATAATACAAAGATTAGAAAATTTAAGTCACAATCTCTCCATGCAGAAGAACTTCTTCACAAATAAAATATGAACATAAGTGCATGAAGCATAAGATTTGCTTGCTCAATTGATAAGTTGACAAATGTAATGATCAGTACTTGATATGAAGTGTCAAGGAAGTACTCTGTACAAGTAGCATGTGTGAAACAACATCAGATGAAAAACTTCTGAAAGAAGTTGAATTGCAAAGCCCTAAATTCAGTGCAGTCTAGAGGAATCTACTAAGGTATATATTAATTGATGGTAATAAAAATTCATGAGAATAGAAAAAGATTTGGATAGATTTACAAAGCTTATAAAAATGTAAGACTTTTAAAGTCTGTGGTTATTGTAAGTTTTTGTCAATGATAGAAGCTTAATCTTCTGATTTATCCTATCCTACAGCTTTCTGTTTGATGGCTTCGTAGTGGTAAAGATCTATTGGAAATTATGTTAGCTCATGCCTGAAATCAACATTTTCTAAACTTGGAAGAGCCTGCTTCACCACTGAGTGAATATGGAAAATAGGTCTTGTTTTTTTAGCCCATGGTAATAAAATCCAGGGCCTCATGAATGCGATCAAAGCGCTTTACTCCCCTTCTCCCAGAAAATAGCTTTTGCTGCAGACTTGATAACAATTCCTAATGAATTTTGTCTAAAACGTAGAATAAACATTGCTTGTCTGTTAAAGTGATATGAGGTAAAGTCATTTCAGTGACAACTAATGAAATTGTTTGAAACACAAGTAACATCAGACTGCTTTTTGTATTTCCAGTGTTTTGACAAGTTAAACTGAGATCTGTATCCCACACAGAATTATCAGGAGATATATTTTCTGAGCTCAAACCACAGTTCAGTAGCATTTTTAAGACCTTAATTCAGGTACAAAAGAAATTTTTGTATAAAAAAAGTGTGTTTGTACAACAGAACTTCCACATAAAGTTCAGTTAGATGTCATTAGTTAGCACTGTTAAAAAGCAAGCATTAGGCAAATGTGGTGGCGTGCACCTGTAATCCCATCACATAATCCCAGCATTTGGGAGCCCTAATGCAGGAAGATCACTGAATTTGAGGCCAGCCTAAAGTGTGTAGTGAAACCTTGTCTCAAAAAGACAAAAAGGAAAGAAGCAAATAGCAAGAGAAGAATCGCTGGGGATGTAGCTCAGCGGCATAAATACCTGCTTGGCAAGTGCGGGGTTGTGAGTTCAATCCCTGGTACCAAAAAAGAAAAAAGAGAGAGAGAGAAGAATCTTAAGAGAGTTTCTGAATAGACTACCAGGTGATAGTTATAATCAATTAAAATCATGTTCATGGATTGATATCAATTTTGACTGTACTTATATGGAAAGGCATTTTCAGATATGAAATATGTAAATTCTCACTGTTGACCAGCATTAATAGATAAAACTTTACAGTCAAAGCTGGAGATGGTGGCACATACCTATAATCACAGCACTCAGGAGACTAAGCAGGAAGATCAGCTTTTGAGTTCATCAGCCTGGGCAACATAGTAAGGCCAGAGTCAGCCTATACTGCATCTGGAGCAGACTCTCAACCAAAAAAAAACCCCAACCAAACAAAAAACTTTGTAATCAATTTTGGTGCTAGGAAATACTAACTTTAAATTCCATTTAACCAAATATTTTACCCTTAGCAAAAGAAATTCCATTTTCATTAGCCAATATGTGTTATTTTAAAAAATATAATAGATCAACAATGGCAAACTTTTAGTGCTTTAAATGATAACAAACAGCCTGCTGTGGCACACATGCCATAGATTTGCTGCCACTGTCCATACTAGGTTATCATTGCTGTTATATTTAGCCTTTTTTTTTAACATTTTGTTTCTTTTTTACGTATTTAGATAATTATAACACTTATTACAGTTTTGTTTTTTCTCTGCATTAATCATTCCTTTTTATTTTTCTGTATTCTAGTTCCCTAACATCTTGGGGCTCTGTTGTCCCTGGAGAAATTGCTTTCTTATGGCTAGCCAATTCCTAAAGCTAGTAGTAAAAGATTTCCCTACAAGTGTATCTTTATATACAAACCAGCCACTTAATAAGAGATATCCCCCCAGCCACTTCCTTTATCAACGTCTTCATCTCAGGGCCAGGTACAAGATTCTTAAAACCATCCTATAGTTCTGAGCCCACTGAAATTATTCAGGCTACCCAGTCCTAAGCCTGGTTCACCAGTTCCTTCTAGCTCTCTTCTCCTGGTGTAATAAACCCTCTTTAATGGTTGTTGTCTCCTGATCTGTTGTCCTTACCATACCTGACTAATAAAACCTACGTTGTAAAATATGCATTTAAGATCCTCTTATTCTCTAAATCCCTATTTAATTACTTCTCTGGTATTATTTTGTTTCATCTGCTTACACAGCCTATAGCCAAACTGGCTTATTATTTGTTGGAATAGTTAGCGAAAAATGACAAAATTTGCTAATTGTCATGAATGACAGTGGATAAGAGATATGAGTAAAGACTCTGGCTTCAAGCTTAGATTGGATGAATATCTATAGCAATTAGTGAAAAAATATGAGAAAGCAGTTTCATCAAAGAAGATAGAATTTTCAGATTTTAGTCTCAGAATTTTTGTGTATAACATTAATTTTTAAAACTTGCTGCATAAATTTGGCTAAAGTGAGTACAGTTCAGAGTCACTAGTTATATTCACCATGTTGTACAACTGTCAACTGTTTTCTTTTATATCACCCCAAAATGTAGATTGGCAATGATTAAGCATAACCCAGCTTTATATATTCTCCCAGCTCCTGGTAACCTCTAATCAACTTTCTATATCTGTGAATTTACTTACTCCAGGTACCTTATGTAAATGTAATTAGGTTGTCCTGTGCATCTAACTTGTATCATTTATATCTTCATGAGGTATCAGAACTTCGTTCCTTTTTCTGATTGAGGAATATTCCATGCTATATAGATAGCACATTTTGTTTATCCATTGATCTGCTGATGGTCGTTTGTGTTATTTTCAGCTTGTAACTATTGGAAAATAGCATTGTACCATGTATTTTCCCATTTCTTCAAAGCTAGGAAAGATTTCATTCAGTTCACCTGGTTTGAATGTTGAAAGATTATGTGCAAATAGTCTTAGTTTTAGAGAAAATAAGATCTTATTGTGAAGTAAGAAAGATGGCCCAGGCTGGGTCATCAAAATGATCAGGGCTCTTTATCTCTAGTGTCTCTATTTTCGTACAGTTCCCACCCTTAGAGTATTCATTGCTCTCCTCTTTCGAATGTATGAATGAAGAGGAAAGTTTCTTTGTACCCTGGATGGAAAAATCTGCTCTTCAGTATTACCTAAGACCATCTCTCATCCCACCCTTACTGTCTACCTATAGTATTGCATTGAACATTTGCATACAAGAATCTGTTGGAGTCTTTGCTTTCAATTCTCTGGGGTAGGGTATATACTCAAATGTGAAATTGCTAGATCAAGTTGCCTAGAGATATACTTCCTTTTGGCAGAGTCTGAGAGCTCCAGTTTCTCATCATCCTGAATTTCTATTGTTTGTTTGTTTAAATAGTCATCATCCTAAAAGATATGTAGGGAATATCTCATTGTAGTTTTGATTGGTACTTCTCTAATGACTAATGCTGTGGACCATCTTTTCATGTATTTGTCCATTTACATATTTTTGGAGAAATGTTCATTCAGATTCTTTGCCCATTTTTGAAATGGATTATTTTTGCATTCTATGTATCAGTGGTGGTGAACCTATGGCACACATGTTACTTTTTTTCTAAACTAAGACAGTATTCAGGTTTAATTGCAGTATTTAAGTTTAAACCTACTTTGCGATAAATAAGTGAGTTTTGAGTTGTAGTTTGGGCATTTGTCTCTGAAAGGCTTACTATCACCAATGTATATATACTTAATGTCGATCCTTTATGAAATGCATGATTAGCCAATATTTTTTCCTATTGTCTGAGTTTTTAAAAAGATTCTTCCATGGCCCTGAAGCAAGGCCACCAGATTCCTGTAGCTGCTGGTTTCATACAGGAGCCTAAAGAGAATTCTTCCTGTGGTCTGATGGCCATTTCAGAACTTTGGAAATGGAATGGTCAATTCATCAGAAAGAAATAGCAGGTGAGTATGGCCGACTTTGGGGGGCCTGCAGGGAAGAGACCCTGGCGCCTCAGGACCTGCAC